>PVIC010055134.1:0-11321 GCA_004025085.1 Thryonomys swinderianus | reverse complement strand
GGAGGGAGAGAGGGAGAGAGACGGGGGAGGGAGAGGGAGAGGGGAGGGAGAGAGAGAGAGAGAAGCAGAGCCGCAGAGGAGGACGCAGCATTCTGCGCTCGGTTTTCCCAACCTTGTCTCCCAAGCCATGAGAACAGAAAGCTGCCACCTGCCCAAGGAAGAGGGCGGATGACAAACACCAGCATCCTGGCTTCCTTCGAAATCAGGCATAAAAAAATAAGCAGCAACACATAACAAAGAAAAGGTTAGAACTCAGCAGCTGCTTCTGTTTTACACAATATATTTTAAAGGAAAAATTTAGTATCTTCTTATACAGATTCCCTTATAATCAGCGCAAATTTGGGCATAAAAACCACAAGTAAGCATTTGGTTCATGATTAATAAAATACTTCAGCAAAGGACAAAAAGCAATAAGAAAACAACTCAACCAGGGGAGTTAACTTAAGGTGATAAACGCATCTGAACTCAATGCTTAGGGAACCAAAGTATCAGCGAGTCAATTGCTGTCGAGTCAATTGCTGTCGCCGCTTCGGTGCTTCTGTGCTCCGTTAACTGGGGTACTTGTAGCTCACTGCAGCAAACCACACAGACAGCGCTATCCAAATGACCAACTGCACGAGGGAGTGTCCGGGAAACAGTCACAGGGCGATAAAGCACCTGCGGGTCATCTGAGGGCTGAAGCGTCCGGAATGTCTAGGGTACGGTTCACGCTGAGAAGCGTGCTGATGCTCGGCAGCACTTTGAGCTGGTCCTAACTCCGACAGCGGGGACGCAGGCGGCGTTTGCTCCGCTTCGGGTTTTCCATCTCTGCCTCCAGTCACTTAGCGGCCTTACTACGTGCCATGGGAATTCCGGTGGGAGTGCAGGCCCAGGGCCACATTCCTTTTGCTTGATAGTGGTCATGATAAATGGCAAATATAAAGAAACTGTCATTGCCAGTTTTTATAAAATTGCTTTCCTTTCATAATCCTGGCTAGATGCCTGGCCAAAGACAAGTTTAGAAACAGCATTGTGCAGATAGGAAGCTGATCCCCAGGGAGCTCGTGCGAGGCCAGCAGAAGTCTGTGTTGAGCCTGCGGAGGGTCCATTTCCACACCGGGCCCTGGGGGCAGGGTGCGTGGAAGGGTGACAGCTCAGATCCCGGACCTGAGGCCCAGAGGGTGGGCAGGCGCATGGCTGGTCTGTTGGGTCGGCTCTGTCTAGTGCTGTCCCTGGGACTCTCAAAGCTGGCTGGCTTGTCCACGGGGCCTCTCGAGCTGGTCAGCTGACCCTCAACTCCTGGCAGGAATCTTCAGTTTCTCCGAAACGCCTGGGACTATGGGGCGTAGGTCTGTGGGCAGCAAACCTGCAGCCTTTAAACTTGCTCATTTCCTGAGGCATCGGCCCCCTAAGTAGTTCTTCCCCCTTCTGAGATGTTAATTTCTAAGTGATTGTTTTGGTTGGTTTCTACTTTGATGATTCAAGTACTCTGCTAACTTTCAAATCTTTTTACTGTGCCTGTGGATGAAACAACTTCATCTTCTCAGCACCCCATTCTTCCCTCCTGGCCTTTAATGAAATTTGTCAATGTTTTCACCTTCCAGATTCGGGAGATGCAATATTTATCCTTTGTTCTCAGTATAAACCTCTATGAAGCGTAGGCTGACAGCCTTGTGTCTGTTTTATTCGCTGCAGGCCTTGGGTCACAGTTTTCCTGTCTGTTGCTGCTTCTGTTTCCTGGGAATAGTTACCTCTGCAATTTCTTTCTTGATTTCCCATGGCTAAAGTTCATCACTTCCCTGGCCATGCAGGGTCATTGCTGACATCCAGAACTGCTCCATTTCCGGAATTCGTGTCACCCCCTGGCTGGGGTTCTTTCTTCCTGAGAATTTGTCTTACCCACTGTCACCCTGCGGAGGAAATGCCCGCCCACTCTCTCTCACGTTCTCCTCCCCATTTAATGGCCTTTCTTCCTCTACTGACTCAAGAGCCTGGGACTCTTCATAAATCAATTTCCTTATTAAATTCCCCATTCTCCTGCTCCATTGTCCTCTGTCGTGCTGGCTTGGGGACTGTGCAGTCGGTTTGCCCTCTCTAACCTGAGCCAGGTCTGCTGGAGACCTCTGAGCGCCCCGAGCTCTGTGCCGTGTGGCCACCGGCAGTCCCAGGCTTTGACCTCAGCGAGGCCCTTCCTCCATTCCACCCTTCTCTTCCTACTGCTTTTGTTTTCTGCCAGCTTATTTCAAAATTTGTTCCTTTTTCTCAATTTTTTTTTGAGACAGGGTCTCGCTTTGTAGTTCAGGCTGGCTCTGAGCTCACTATGGTGCCCAGGCAGGCCTCGAACTCAGCAATCCTCCTGCCTCTGCCTCCTGAGTGCTGGGATGACAGGCGTGAGCCACCACACCCGGCTTCTCAATTTTTTTGATCAGTTTGTTTCCTACTTTCCTTTCTGTTTTTACAAAATGATTTTACTTTCCGTATCACAGAAAAATAAAATTTATCTTTGGGGAAATATCTGCAACTACACACTTGCAAAGTTATGCAAATACTTCTCCATTCACCCTTCCTTCTTCTTCTTTTAAGATGTCCTTTCAAGGTATCTCTTTCCCTGGAATTAATCTATTTTCCCTTATCATCTTTAGCTTACCCCTCTGTTTGCATTTAAATACAATTCCAACTCTCCTCTTCACAAAAATATATATAATCCCTGTCTCAAGAAATATCAACAGTCTTAATGTAACAGGAATCAGTGAGACAGGAGTTTGGATTCTATCAAGCAGGAAGGACAGTGCCCCCAAACGGAGCCAGGGACCCCAAAGAAAATCTGCTGAGCCATGGCCCTGCAGGGATCATATCAAAACCTCGGCCAGTATCTTTCAGTTGGGACCTCCAGGGCATGATCAAACACACTACTGGCTCACTCTGGCTCACTCTTACATATTGATGGTGTTTAGTTTTAGGGTCCCCCCAAGGCTCCATTCAGTTCTTGCTTAACAAACACTCTGAGCCATTTCATCTAAGCTCATGTATTCTTATGTCATTTATGTGTTAACTTCAAATCCATGTCCCAGTTCCGAAATTATGTTCTGTGCTCTGAACAGTGTATGTCGTACCTACTAGCTATAAATGCACTTCCATGTCCCGCAGGTATTTCATAAGCCACATGGCAGACTCTAGCCTAATCATTTTTAAGACTACTTATTTTCTTCCTCAGTGCATAACAGCACCATTCAGTTAAGTGTTCAACACAGTAAATGACTCTTAGCCTACTCTTCCTTTTTTAAAGTTCATATCTTAATGAAACCATCTCCTACGTGTCTTGAATCCATCCACTTCACTCCGTTCTCCACTGTTCTTAGCCCAGTTCCAGCCACTGGAATTGATTTCTTGAAATAACCTCCTAACAACTATCTTTCTCCTATTCCTCTCCAATTCCAAAGCTTTCTCAAGTGGAAATGTGATCTTATCATTTCTTCTTCTGCTTCTCCTTTTGTTGCAATAATATTTAAAACAAAATTTTAAATTATACTGAACTATATATATATATAATCACTTTAACTATTTTTAGCATACAGTGGCAACAAGTCCTTTTGCACTGCTATGCAACCAGCAAAGCCTTTTTTTTTTTGCTTTTTTGGAGACAGGGTCTTGCTTTGTAGTTCAGGCTGGCCCTGAGCTCACTGTGGTGCCCAGGCAAGCCGCCGCGAACTCAACAATCCTCCCGTCTCTGCCTCCCGAGTGCTGGGATTACAGGCGTGAGCCACCACGCCCAGCATTATATGTGGTAACCGGGGATCGAACTCAGGTCCTTATGCTTGCGAGGCAGGCGCCGGAACCACTGAGCTAACCCTCCAGCCCCAGCAGCAAAGCCTTTTTTGAAAAAATTTGCAAAAATGAAACTTATACCCATTAAACATTCTTTATTTCTCGCATTAACTTTTCCTTTCCCTCAGGACCTGGAAAACTCCATCCTGCTCTCTGCTATATTCACTTGACAGTATACTCCAGATCAGTGGAATCATTGATCTTCTATGATTGTTAGCATAATGTTTTCAAGGTTCATCTACGTTACAGTATGTGTTAGAATTTCCTTTTTTAAGGCTTAAAAATATTTTCATTGTATGTATTTACTACCTTTTGTTTTCCCATTAATTTGATAGTTGGGTTGGTTCCTTTTTTTTGAGACAGGGTCTTACTTTGTAGTTCAGGCTGGCTCTGAGCTCACTCTGTAGCCCAGGTAAGTCTTGAACTCAGCAATCCTCCTGTTTCTGCCTCCTGCTTCCATTTTTTGGTTACAGATATGGCTGGTGTGAGTATACACATATCTGTTCAAGTTTCCGATATCAGTTCTTTTGGATACATACCCAGAAGTCGATTTTTTGTTTTTGGCATCATATAGTTATTCTTTCCATTTTTTTAAGCACTGCCATATTGTTTGCCATAGCAGATAGAACAGTTGACATTCTCACAAGTAGTACACAGGATTCTAAATTCTCTACATCCATAATAAGAGGTTAACCTTCTGGATATTAACCCTTTTTCAATTAGGTGGCTTGCAAATATTTTCTCTCAGTCTGTAGACCATTATTTTATTCTGATAAGTTGGTGATTTATTTTGATACATAAGAGCGTTCAGTTTTGATGAAGTCAAAGCTGCCTACTTGTTGTCGTTGTTTTAGAGGCCAGCTCTAAGAAAACTGCCAGATTCAGGATCATGGACTCCCCGGCTTTCTTCTAAGAATATAATAATTTTATCTCGACCTTTAGGTGTTCATGCATTTTGAGTAAACTTTTATGTGGCATTAGGAAGGATTCAACTTTGTCTTTTTTAAAATATGTGATCTAGTTTTCTCAGCAGTATTTGTCGAAAAGGCACTGTTGTGATCTCTGTAGTTTTGTAGTAAGTTTTGAAAACACAGGTGTCAGTGCTACTACTGTGTCCTTTCTCAAGACAGTTTGGGCTATTAGGGATCTCTCCTGATTCCACACGAATATCTGGATACAAGCCTGCCATTTCTTTTTTTTTTTTTTTTTTTTGAGACAGGGTCTCGCTTTGTAGTTCAGGCTGGCTCTGAGCTCACTGTGTAGCCCAGGCAAGCCTCGAATTCAGCAATCCTCCTGTCTCTGCCTCCCAAGTGCTGAGATTATAGGTGTGAGCCACCACGCCCGGCAAGCCTGCCATTTCTTAACATAAAACTTTTAAATGGAGACCAGTTGCCCTCGAGACCTAAATTTCTTATATTTTATAAGGCCTTTACATACATGTGGCACCTGCTCATCACTTCAGCTGTTTCTCTGGCCTCTGATTGCCTTTACCCAAACCTACTCAAGCCTTTAGAACCATGTCCAATCTTCCAACAGCCATTTCCCCGACTCAGGCTTCTGTTAGGCACTGCTTTGTGCTCAGAGCATTCTTTGCCCGACCATGCCTTCTTCCATCCGACCTCAGTTTCTCCACATCTTCCTGGGGAAAATAAGCGAGGGTCATGTCCTCCCGGGAGACTCGTCCCAGTATGGTCTCCATGGCCCTGCGAGTGCTTGCTCGAGCCTCCCGCAGCAGCCTGTGCTGGAGTTACGGGTCACTCACTCTTCAGGAAGTAAACTGTATGTGGATGTGGCTTTCAGTTTTAAAGTTCTTTTACTGGTGTTCTTCCTAGGGAAGAGGCAGCAGAAAAACGTACTTGGAAACATGAATTTTTTAAAAAATCCAGTCTCGCACATCTTGTTGTCTTGCGTCCCTTCACACACATTAACCCTGAAATTTGCAATCTTCCTTCCACCAGCCCTACAGGCCTCCCTGGCAGAGAGCAGTTAAGAACAGAGAGACTGAGGATTCCTTCGGGTTATCCGAGGGGCTTCCATTCTTAGGGGTCCAAGGAGGGCTCCTTGGGGCCCCACACGCACGGTGCAAGGTGCCACTGAAGTCCTGGAAAGCTGCTCCGGCGGGAAACGCCACCAGTTCTGCCACTGCTGATGACCGGAAGTGGGGCCCACGCCGTCCTGTTGCTTAGCGACGGCCGCTTCCGGGACGCTCTAGACTGCGCGCTGAGGGAGCGGACTGCGGAACACGCAGAGGCTGCAGCTCTCGCCGCGGATCTGGTCCCAGGGCTCCGGGGCCGACAGGGAGTGACCCAGGGAGCGCCCGGTACGGCCGCGGAACCCGGCGACCATGAGCGGCAAGCAGGTGAGACGCAGTGCCGGCCGAATCGACCGCGGGTTGGAAGTGCTGGGGCCAGCCCCGCCGACTCCCACGGCCTCCCAGCCCCTCGTCCAGCTGGGATATTGCGCGCCTTCCGCGAATACGGCTACACGGTTCCCTCCCGGAAGTTCTCCCTCGGCGTCGCCATAACAACCAGCCGCGGCGTCCTATCGTGCGCCTGCGCAAAATCCGCCTGGACTCCTTGCCCAGGGTGGGAGGGCAGAAGGGATTGTAAAGAGCAGGACTCCACCTACCTGTGGGATTGGGTCAACTGATCCTTCGCAACCTGCGTTCTCCCCTCTGTACGAGGCCGTTCAGAACAGCCCCCTTTCTCTAGGCTTATTGTGGAGTTCAAATAAGATAAAGTACTGTACCATGCTGTCCGTATATTACACTCATACGTGGAAAGGCTTGGGGAGTGCCACTGGCATTTATTAAAAAATATCCCTGTGATGTGTAATAAAAGATGCGTAAAGTAAGAGTACTTTAAAAAAAATCATCTTTCATTGAATATTCCAATTTCTTATTTGTATGTTTGCAAAATGTAATAATTGGATTCATTTTGGGCCAAGATTCTTGGGGAACTGGTACATATACATACAATGCACTTTGATTATTTTTACTCCTACCTCAGATCACCTTCCTACCTCCGTAGACTCTGCCTCTGTTTTTTTTTTTGCTCTTTGGAGACAGGGTCTCACATTGTAGTTCAGGCTGGCCCTGAGCTCACTATGGTGCCCAGGCAAGCCGCCGTGAACTGAGCAATCCTCCCGTCTCTGCCTCCCGAGTGCTGGGATTACAGGCGTGAGCCACCATGCCCGGCATTGTGGTATGTGGTGTTGATTGTTGGTGGGGGTGTCTCCACGCTCAGCATTATATGTGGTTACCGGGGATTGAACTCAGGTCCTTGCGCTTGCGAGGCGGGCGCCGGAACCACTGAGCTAACCCTCCGGCCCTCTACCTCTGTTTTTTACCATTTCTCTCTTTAGAAAATTTATATTTTGTAACTCTCAGAGAAACCACGTGATATTCAACCTGTGTCTGATTTATTTCACTTAGTATTATGGTCTCAAGATCCATTTATTGTCCTACAAACGATTCAAATATCTCCTTCTTTATCACCAAGTAGTACTCCACATTTTCCTTAGCCATTCATCTGTTGATGAGTCAGCCACTACTGAAATTTAACTTGTTCTGCTACAAACATGGGCATACATGTGTCACTATAATGAAATGATTTAAGCTCTTTGGGAGGGAGGTCTTTACTGGACTTAAGAACAACTGTACGTGAAAGAAACGAATGATAGTCTTTTTAATGCCAGCCCAGAACATGAAAGCTGTAGTGTGGGCATTTTTCTGGCTGACTAGAAATCAACTCCAGCACCTCCACAAAGATAAATGAGGAAAGGACCCTATAAGCAATGTGAAAGAAACATGGTTCTTTTTACATCTCCAAATTTTGCTTAGCATTCTTGTTTAAGAAACTATATTTTTTTTACTGCTTCATAATGCTTTTTTGTTGTGATGTTAGTGTTGAATGTGGAAACAGTTTTTAAAGGTGATGTAATCTCTTTATTGGGTTGTAGATTGTCAGAAAATGTCAAGATTCAAATTCATTAATTAATCAGATAAGCAATTAGTATCTGACTGCTCTAGAAAATTTGATTTCAGCATACTCTTGAACTACATAATCTGGGAACTGTGAAACAGACACTTTATTTCATATACTAGATAAGTTAGTATAATTGTAAGAATAAATGAGCAAGCAAAAAACATGAATTCAGAAAGAAGAAACTGAAGACAGAGCAATTGATTACTAGGCCTTGCTGGTAACTGTTTTCTGTGTAATATTGTTGTAACCAGAAGCTTTCTTTTTAAAAAGCCTGTTATCAGCAGTATACTTCTACTTTGAGCAGCTTCTTTGCTTGGTGTCCTGGTCTTTGACCTGATCTTGAACAATAACCTATGCTGTCAAAATTTGAAATGCCACTTTATTACAATTACAACGGTATTCCTGAACATTACTTCCCAACTCCCCTCACCTATCTACGATTAAAAAGCATCCACTAAATACCCGTGGGCAGTTAAGTTTGCCTCATCTTTCTGAAATAATGCTGGGAGATGACTCCCCCCCAGTCTCAGCCCTGCCACTCTAAAAACAGGCACGTTTAACTGAAGAAGCAGTGGGACCTTAAAGAACAGCATTAGAGCCAATGTGGTGATGTACACCTGTAATACTTCCATTCTGGGAGGCTGAGGTGGAAGGATTGCAAACTCAGGCCTTGGGTAACTTGGTGTCTTAGTGTGACCCTGTCTCAAAACAAAAAGTAAAATAAAGGGCTGGAGATGTAACTCAGTGTGACGGTCCTAAGGTTAGACTGCAGTACGAGTAAAATACACACACACACACACACACACACACACACACACACACTTTTTTCCCCTCTTTCTATATACTCATTTTAAACAGCAGAGGGCCCTGTCTCCCTGTTTAGGATTTTGATTTGTAATTTTTAAAATTGCTCTGATATGTTCAATTCTGCTCATTTAGAAGGTAGTTTCCATGTTGAAAGGATGAAGGTTTTTATATTATAACCTCAAGTGAATAGAATGGATTAAAGCTTGAGAAATGCCATTTTGGTATGACATTTGCTTATGTGTTCATTCAGTTTGAAAAGGTGATTGGATTATTTATCTCTTTACTAGTGAAAGGTAGATGGGTGGCATTTTTCAGAGGTGGTATAGGTTTCTTCTTGTTAGGTACGTAAAAAGAAGTAAATCATTTATAATCTACTTCATTTATAGAACTAGTTAAAACTGAAGCCGTTATGAGTTTCCCTTGAAGAACTTTGGGAAGTTTAAAGGTCCAGGGGCCCAAAGGCCGTTTGCAGAGGGAGCGCAGGGCGAAGAGAAGGAACAGGGACCAGGCCCTGGTGTTGCAAGCAGCACAGTGGCATTGCCACCCTCGGGCCCGCGGGCAGCACAGCTGGGCCCCGGCTCAGGCCCGGGAGCTCTGGAGGCTTGGAGCTTCCTGTCCCAAGGAGCCTCCAGCCGCCATCAGAAGCACAGCAGGTGGGGTGCTGGGGAGGAAGTGTCCTCACGCCCTTCTGTCCTGCTCTGCTTCTCCGGGGATGGCTCTCACTGGTTGGGGTGGAGGGCACAGAGGATGCACATGCATAGCGTGCAGCCTCCCATCCCAGAGCAACCAGCAGAAGGATGAGGCTCCTTCAGGAACAGCCATCACCAAAGTTACTGTACATTTGAAAGTGCCTCAAACAGAGTAATATGAATCTACCTGACTAGGTAGTAGTCAGGAATCTACCTGGTCAGGTAGATTCATATTACTCTCATGGCCAATGATATTGAACTTTTTTTTTTTTTTTGAGACAGGCCCTCACTTTATAGTTCAGGCTGACCCTGACCTCACTATGTAGCCCAGGCAAGCCTCAAACTCACAGCAACCCTCCTGCCTCTGCCACCCGAGTGCTGGGATGACAGGCGTGAGCCACCCTGCTTGGCATTTTGGTAGGTGGTACTGTTTGCTGATGGGTGTGAGTCACCATGCCCAGTATTGTATGTGGTTACCAGGGATCAAACCAGAGGCCTTGTGCTTACTAGGCAGGCATCGGAACCACTGAGCTAAATCTCTGGCCCTTGAACATTTTTTTCATGTATTTATTGGCTATTTGTATTTATTCTTCTGAAAAGTATCTATTTTACCTTCACTTTTTATTTGCTTTTTTATTTTTGGAAGGGATTTGAATCCTTTGTCTGTTCTAGGTGTTAATTCTCTCTGTCCAAAAAATAGCTCCTAAATTTTTCCCCATTCTGTAATTTATTTTATCACTCAGTTGGTTGTTTCCTTTGCTCTGCAGAAGAATTTTGATGCAATTTCACTTGCTTATTCTTTTTTTTTTTTTTTTTGAGACAGGGTCTCACTTTGTAGTTCAGGCTGGCCCTGAGCTCACTATGTAGTCCAGCCAAGTCTCAAACTCAGCAATCCTCCTGTTTCTGCCTCTCGAGTACTGAGATTATAGGTGTGAGCCACCATGCCTGGCACTGTGGTTTGCGGTACTGATTGCTGGTGGGCATGAGTCACTACGCCCAACATTGTATGTGGTTACCGGGAGATCGAACTCAGGACCTTGCACTTGTGAGGCAGGCGCCAGAACCACTGAGCTAAATCTCCGGCCCTCACTTGCTTATTCTTGATGTCATTTCTTGGGTGTTTTGGGTTCTGTTCAAAAAGTCCTTACCTATACCTATGTTTTAAAAAGTTTTATCTATTTTAACTCCCATCATGTTAAGTTTTCTGCCTTAAGGTCTAGGTCTTTGATCCTTTTTCATGTTGTCTCAGTGCATGATGGGAGATACGGATTTAGATTCGATCTTCTGCACATATGCAAATAGTTTTTGCAGAATCATTTGTTCACTTATCCCAGAAAGAAGGCTACTGTCAAGAAATCAAACTAACAATTGCTGATGAGGCTGCAGGGGAAAAAGGGGCGCTTCTACATTGTTCTTAGAAATAGAAAGTAGTACAACTACTATGGAAGTCAAGATGGAGATTCCTCAACAAACTAAAAATAAAGTTCATTTGATTCCGTTAAAAAAAATTATTTTACTTTTGGTACAAACATTTAACTTCTGGAATAATGTGGAGGAAACTGGCGGCCTTATGACATTGACTCTTCTTCAATACATTTATTCATTTACTCAGATAGTGGGACCACATATCTATCAAGGACATTTTAAAATTCTTTGCAAGGATGTTATGTGTGTCTTGTGTGACTAAAGGTTTCATGCACACTTTGCTGTTACTCAGTTGGACTTAACTTTGTAAGTCACCCATTCAGATTTTAGGATATGACGCAGTTCCCATTCAGAATCTTTTTGTCTAAATATAAATCTAACAGAAGACATATAGACCCTTAGACTTGCAGGAAGCAGAGGATGTGGTGAGCAAAGAAATGTTTAAGATTGAGATTTTGTAAGTGGTGCCCTACCCACTGATAAGAACCTACTAATGATAAAGTTGCCCTGGTGGTGACTGGTAGAGGTGAAATAAAAAAACAAAGATTGCAGATGAGAAACTTAAATAACTAAGGGAACAGGCTGTTGGATAGATTATTCATAGGTATTA
>PVIC010055133.1:0-11231 GCA_004025085.1 Thryonomys swinderianus | reverse complement strand
AAGGACCTGAGTTCAATCCCCGGTAACCACATATAATGCTGGGCGTGGTGGCTCACGCCTGTAATCCCAGCACTCGGGAGGCAGAGACAGGAGGATTGCTGAGTTCGCGGCGGCTTGCCTGGGCACCATAGTGAGCTCAGGGCCAGCCTGAACTACAAAGCGAGATCCTGTCTCCAAAAAGCAAAAAAAAAAAAAAAAAACCTCAATGCCTGAAACCACTGTTTTGTCTTTTATATGCTAATATATTTTAATTGACAACCAAAATATATTGCAGAAGAAAAAACATTTAATAATACTGTCATATTCTCTTAAGTACATATGTATCTCTGTAAAAGTAACAATCTACAAGTAAAAATAAATTATGAATTTCTTTAACTTTGGCTATTTTTTCATTCACTTAATAAAAGTGGGAGCACTTACTAAATGTTCTAGGATGCATGCTACACGCTGGTTATAAAAAAAAAAAAAGACATCACACGAGTCCTTGTGAATACCCTGGCTATGAGGCAAACAAAAGAAAATGCCTAAACCCTTATGTGAACATGAAACATAAACTCTGGTGAGCATTGTAAAGATAAAGACAGAGTTGGGAGACCAAACAAGGAACTATCTTGACAAATTACCTACATGGTCATGCATATGACCTGGGACAGTATAAAAATGTAGTGCCTCCCATGTGAAGGTCACATGGAAGAGTTTATTCAGAGGCAGAGTGGTAAGGTGATTGGGAGGGTCTAGCCTAGAGCCTGACGGCCCCCAGTTTACCAGCCTCCCTCATCAGCTCTGTGATAGGAACCAGTCCCTGAATCACTGTGTCTCAGTTTTCTCATGTATAATTAGGGGAAAAAAATAATACTTTCCCTACAAGACTGTTACAAGGATTAAGTAAAAGAATTTTATTTCACAAACTGTCAGATCCAAAGAAATATTAACAGAACTTGACAACAAATATTCACATTAACCTGCATTTTCTAGCTAAATAATTCTAACATGCTTAGAAGAATGCAGGGCATCTAGTTTAGTATACCACCATACATTTGCAACTATGTTAACAAGGTATTTTAAATAAAACAAAACTACAGGATAGTACCTTGTAAAATTCTTTACAGAGAACATATGATATCTTTTTCTCCTGCAAGCCTAGAGGATATATTAAAAAGAAACCAGTGGCAGTGTGGAAGAAAGGAAGGCCAAGATATAGGAGGAAGGGGAAAAAGCTCAAGGGCCCAACATCAACACGCAGAAGGTCAACAGCGCACTCTGCTGGACCCAAGACTCTACTACATTTACCAAACAAAAATTATTAAAATGAGCTATTACATTCAATTAAACAATTTTATTAAAGTACATAATGTTAGCACTTAGTTAACAAATAAAAGCTAAAAGCGTAAGAAAGGGTCTGGAACAATATCTTACTAATTACAAAGATTTACTAAAAGAATAAATGTAAGTTCTATAGAAAATAATATGAATGATAGAAAAAAACTGGAATGGTAACATTCTAATCTCAACATATCAGAAGTTTTCTTAGTTTTTTGTTAACATTTTGAGCACATGAACAATAGTGTGTCACTAGATTTGTGATATATGAATAATCAACGTAAGAAAATCTCATCTAAAATGCTAAGTAAGGGAACAAGCAGTGGATACTATAAGGTTAGCCATATGAGAAAGTAGTGACATTATTATTTTCTTTTTTCAGTGCCAGTGATCAAAACTATGACACTGTGCCCTGCTGGGTAAGTTCTATCATTATACTACTATTTTCTGATGTGAGCAGTGAGGTGACCAAAGATGGCAAAAAGACAAAAAAACAACTAATTTCTCCAAACCACAGTTTGGAAATTAAGTTATTTTATTAGAAATTAAGAACATTTGATGGGCCGGAGGGTTAGCTCAGTGGTTCCGGCGCCTGCCTCGTAAGCGTAAGGACCTGAGTTCGATCCCCGGTTACCACATATAATGCTGGGCGTGGTGGCTCACGCCTGTAATCCCAGCACTTGGGAGGCAGAGACAGGAGGATTGCTGAGTTTGCGGCGGCTTGCCTGGGCACCATAGTGAGCTCAGGGCCAGCCTGAACTACAAAGCGAGACCCTGTCTCCAAAAAGCAAAAAAAAAAAAAAAAAAAAAAAGAAATTAAGAACATTTGAAAAGAAAACCTAGAAAGTTTAACAGCAAATCAGAGGAAAACAGAATTTATTAAACTTACAATGCAATGAAGAAAATCTGTCCAAAAGAGCAGAACTGTAGATAAGAAAAGTATGAAGATTATAACGCTGATACCTTTCTAGAGATAAGATTACTAAACTATTAATTTCTGAATCCAAATAACTACTTTTCTGGGGCCTAGAGATGGAGCTCAAAGGTACAGCAATTGCCAAGCATGTGCCCGCCCCATGTGCACTTCAGAACCCCACTCTAAGATAATCATCCAGACCAAGGCAAGACAAAAAAACCAACAAGAAATATCTACATTGCACTACAGATCAAATGGACTTACCAGGCACCTAAAAATATTCCACTGAACAGTTACAGGATACACGTTCAATAGCACATGAAACTTTCTCCAAAACAGGTCAGACAGTAGGCTATAAAGCAACTCTTTTTTTTTTTTGAGACAGGGTCTCCCTTTGTAGTTCAGGCAGACCCTGAGCTCACTATGTAGCCCAGGCAAGCCTTGAACTCAGCAATCCTCCTGCCTCTGCCTCCCAAGTGCTGGGATGACAGGCGTGAGCCACCACACCCGGCACTGTGGTATGTGGTGTTGAATGCTGGTGGGTGTGAGTCTCCACGCCCAGCATTGTTCGTGGTTACCAGGATAGAAGTGAGGGCCTTGCGCTTGTAAGGCAGGCGCTGGAACCACTGAATTAAATTTCCAGCCCTATAAAGCAACTCTTAAAACAAATTCAAAATAATTTACTGCATATTAGATCATAAAAGAATGAAACTAAGCATCAACAGCTAAAAAAAAAAAACTATACAAAATCACACAAACCCATGAAATTTGAACATAATTTTTTTTTTTTTTTTGCTTTTTGAGACAGGGTCTCGCTTTGTAGTTCAGACTGGCCCTGAGCTCACTATGGTGCCCAGGCAAGCTGCTGCGAACTCCGCAATCCTCCTGTCTCTGCCTCCCGAGTTCTGGGATTACAGGCGTGAGCCACCACGCCCGGCATTGTGGTATGCAGTGTTGATTGTTGGTGGGCATGTCTCCACGCCCAGCATTGTATATGGTTACCGGGGATTGAACTCAGGTCCTTGCGCTTGTAAGGCAGGCACCGGAACCACTGAGCTAACCCTCTGGCCCTGAACATAATTTTAAACAGTGGGTCACTATACAAATGAAGAGGCAAGTTAAAAAATTCCTAGAGTCACATGAAGATGAAAATACATCATACCAGCACCTGTGGGCTACAGAAAAAGCTAAGAGGGAAGTATATAGTTATGAGTGCCTATGTTAAAATAATATTTAAAAAAGAGAAATCTCCAAAAAAAAAAGAAAAAGAAAAGATACATCTCAAGGTCCTAGAAAAACAAGAACTAAACCCAGAGTTGGTAGAAAAAGTAAACACCTGGGAGAAAACAAGTAAAATAGTAACTAATGCAATACAAAGGATCAATGAAATAAAACAGTCCTTTGAAAAGATGAACAAAGTTGACAAAACCTTAGCTCAACTAACCAAAAGGAAAAAGACCCAAATAAAATCAGAGATAAAAAGGGAATATTATGCCGGGCGTGGTGGCTCACGGCTGTAATCCCAGCACTTGGGAGGCAGAGACAGGAGGATTGCTGAGTTCGAGGCTTGCCTGGACTACATAGTGAGCTCAGGGCCAGCCTGAACTACAAAGCGAGACCCTGTCTCAAAAGAAAAAAAAAAAAGGGAATATTACAACAATATCACTGAATTCATTGAATTGTTAAGGAATTTTTTTAATTATATGCCAAGAAATTGGAAATCTAGAGAACAGGGAAAAAGTTCTACATACATTAAGACCTACCTAAATTAATCCAAGATATTAGAACCTAAACAGAGACGAGAGGGAATCAAACAGTAACAAAGAGTCTCAAAGAAAACTCAGAACCCGACAGATTCACCTCAGAACTTTAGTAGAGTTTTAAAGAAGAACTAGTATCAATCAATGTTCCTAATACTATCCATACAACAGAAAAGGAAGGAAGCCCGCCGAATTCATTTTACACAGCTAGTATTATTACCAAAGCCTAACAAGAACATGACGACAAAAAAGGACAATAGATTGGGGCCGGAGATTTAGCTCAGTGGTTCTGGTGCCTACCTAGCAAGCACAAGGTCCCTGGTTCAATCCCCGGTAACCACATACAATACCAGGCATGATGGCTCACTCCTACCAGCAATCAGTACCACATACCACAAATGTTGGGCTTGGTGGCTCCAGCCTGTAATGCCAGCACTTGAGAAGTAGAGGAAGGAGGATTGCTGAGTTTGAGGCTTGCCTGAGCTACATAGTGAGCTCAAGCCCAGCCTGAACTACAAAGCGAGACCTTGTCTCAAAAAAAAAACAAAAAAAACAAAGACTATAGATCAATAGCCTTCGTGAATACAGAAACAAAAATCCTCAATAAAATACCTGCAAATCAAATTCTACAGCACCTAAAAGATCATAAACCATGATGTTAGTTTTATTATAGAAATATATGGATGGTTCAATACACATAAATCAGTAAAGATAATGGGATATAAATAGAAGCAATAATAAAATTAATGATTATCTCAGATACAGAAAAAAACCTTTGATACCATTCAACATCCCTTCAGAATCAACTTATTCCTTTTTTAAATAATATGCTTCTATAGTTAGAAAATCTTAAAGACTCACCAAAAGACTTAGAATAAACAAATTCAGCAAAGTAGCAGGATATAAACTCAACATATGAAAATCGATTGCTTTTCTATTTACCAGTAATGAATTCACTGAGAAATCCAAAAAGCAATCTCAGTCACTAAAACCTAACCTAAGAAAACTTAGGGATAAACCTAAATAAAGAGGCAAAGAACTCCACAATGATGATTCAAAAACACTTCCCATGCTCTTGAGTTAGAAATTAATATTGTTAAAACAGCTATATTGAGCCAGAGATTTAGCTCAGTGGTTCCAGTGCCTGCCTCGCAAGTGCAAGGTCCTGAGTTCGATCCCCGGTAACCACATACAAAGCTGGGCATGGAGACTCACGCCCACCACCAATCAATACTGCATACCACAATGCTGGGCGTGGTGGCTCACGCCTGTCATCCCAGCACTCAGGAGGCAGAGGCAGGAGGATTGCTGAGTTCAAGGCTTGCCTGGACTACATAGTGAGCTCAGAGCCAGCCTTAACTACAAAGCGAGACCCTGTCTCAAAAAGGAAAAAAAAAAAATTTTAAACTTGTCCCTTTGGAATGACTTTAAAATGTTATAACAGAAACCAAAGTTTGTTGCCTAAAGAAATTCTTCTCTGATACCTAAAGATAATAATTCCTTAAATAAGCTCTATTTATAAACCCTGTATTCTTTTATGTTCGTGGAGATGATTAGTCCTTCTTTTCTGAACAAATAGGTATATATTTAGTGCTAAACATCCATGAGACACTAAAGCATACTAACAATATACAAAGTGAAAAAGGGACACTTGGGCTGGGAATTTAGCTCAGTAGCACAGCGCCTGCCTAGCAAGCACAAAGTCCTAAATTCAATCTCCAGTACAAAATGAAAAAAAAAGGACACACACATGCACTGATGCTTTCTAATGATTATTTTCCTTTTTTGTCTTTTTGAGACTGGATCTCACCATGCAGTTCAGGCTGGGCCTTGAACTCACCATGTAGCCCACATTAGACTTCAGCTCATGGAGATCCTCCTGCCTCAGTCTCCCAAGTACTGAGATTACAGTCCTGCATCATACAACACCCAGCTTCTAATGATGATTTCTACTGTAACTACTTATTCTATTTTTTTTTTTGGTTAGGAAGAAAAAATAAAATGGAAAATGGAGATCATTTACCTTAGAACATATGGGATTTGCTTGTCTAATCATTCAGAAAAAATATAAAATTACTTTATACATTCATGTTTTTCATTACAAACTTCAAAAAAGAACAAATATTATAATTCAACCATTTTTTTTCATTGCAAATATGCCTTGATGTCAATTTACTACACTCGTGTTTAATTAGTATGGCATACATCACTTAATGTCTTCTTACAGAAGTTCTGTGTCACACCGGAGAAATGTTATAACTTCAGTTATAAGATTTAATTGAGAGGGCCGGAGGGTTAGCTCAGTGGTTCCGGTGCCTGCCTCGCAAGCGCAAGGTCCTGAGTTCGATCTCCGGTAACCACATACAATGCTGGGCGTGGAGACTCACGCCCACCAGCCATCAATACCACATACCACAGTGCCAGGCGTGGTGGCTCACACCTGTAATCCCAGCACTCGGGAGGCAGAGACAGGAGGATTGCTGAGTTCAAGGCTTGCCTGGGCTACATAGTGAGCTCAGAGCCAGCCTGAACTACAAAGCGAGACCCTGGCTCAAAAAAAAAAAAAAAAAAAAAAAACCACTGTCAGAAAAAAGACCTTTAACATTATGGAGTAATAAATCACACATTTATAAAAATATCATTCCATTTCTACAGAAATGAGGTCTATACAAATGGAAAATTATGTCATCTAAAGCCAAGGAAGAAAACATAATTTCTGATCTAAAAATAAAGCTAATGTAAACACAAGTATAGATATAATTATATTTTATTGGTAAGACAATAACATTAACAATCCATAATGTCAATATACTACCTAAGCAAAAGTAGAAATCAAAGCATTTGGCTTAATTCAGGTACTCAGAGTCAAATGGTCTAGCTTCTAAAAATGTTTCCTTGTTACAAGATATTAAAAGAATTTTTATTTAACTCCTTTTTGTCTTAGACCTAACTTCTCAAAATCTACAGTACTGGGCTGGATATATAATTTAGTGGTAGAATACTTGCTTAGCATGTATGAGGCCTTCAGGATGAATTTCTAACACTATCAAAAAATATATATATATATAAAATAATACCTTTTCACAGCACTTGAAAGAACTACAAATATAACTATTATTCAAGGGCTGGAGGGTTAGCTCAGTGGTTCCGGTGCTTGCCTCGCAAGTGCATGGTCCTGAGTTCCATCCCAGTAACCACATACAATGCTGGGTGTGGAGACTCACGCCCACCAGCAATAAATACCACATACCACAGTGCCGGGTGTGGTGGCTCACGCCTGTAATCCAAGCACTTGGGAGGCAGAGACAGGAGGATTGCTGAGTTTGAGGCTTGCCTGGACTACATAATGAGCTCAGGGTCAGCCTGAACTACAAAGCGAGACCCTGTCTCAAAAAGCCAAAAAAAAAACAAAACAAAAAACTATTATTCAATATAATGTAACCTTTATTAACAGAAGTAACGGACAAAAACTGTAAATATGTGACTATACATTAAATATTCTAACCCAAAATGCTCCAAAATCTGAAAATTCTGAGCACTGACAAGATGCCAAAGTGGAAAATTCCACACCTGACTGCATGTGACAAGTCAGTGTTAAAACGCAGACACAGTGAAAATTTTGTACAAAATTACCTTCAGGCTATATGCAGATAGTATATTATGAAACATGAACAAATTTCATGTTCAAACTTAGGTTCCATCCCTATGATATCCCATCACATAGTCAATGCATGTACACCAAACTCCAACTTTACTATTTACTACTTACTTTCTAAAATATGGTAGCTATACTCTTAAGAACTGTAACTAACTGTAGTCCTCATAATACCCCTTGGGACAGGTGCTATTATTATTCCCACTTAACAAACTAAAACAAAATCCAAGTCAGACATGGTGTCATCCACTATAGTTCCAACTACCTCGGAGGCTGAAGTGCAAGGAATGAGTTCAGGAGTTTAAGGCCAGCCTAGGACATACAGTGAGACACCAGCTCTTTAAACAATAAAAAACAAATTGAACAAACAAATTCTAGCAGAGGATTTAACTCACTGGTGCTGCACCTCCCTGGCAAGTACAAAGTCCGAATTCAATTCCCAGTACTGGAAAAAAAAAAAAAATCTGTTTCTCTACTGGAATCCACATGTATTATGTATATCTTCCTACAAACAGAAGTTCCTTGTCACACTTTGTCATTATTTTATACTTGACTTCTTTATCCCTAAGCTCCTATGTACTTCTTTCCTTAATCTTGGTGTAGAACTCTGCTTATATGGACCCAGGACTTCTAAGAGGTATTTTAGAGAATGTACAACAAATTAGAATATCTGCTAGAACATTATTAACTGCCTACATAGGATTTAGTACTATTTACCAACTTTGTAGCCTTAAGCAAGTTACTTATTTTTCAGCTTCTTTATCTATAAAATGGAATAGGAATAGTAATATTTCATAGAAATTTAAGACTTCAATAAGATTCTACAAATATGTAATGAGCACCTAATATGTGCCACATGGTCTTGTAAGTAACAGGGATGTGCATGCAAAGGACTAACATTACATCCTAAAAGGACAGCTAGATAAACACCTAAACAAGTAAATTCAGATAAAGTTAAGCTATGAAAAAAATAAGGTACTGTGAAAGAAAATGAGAACCTATTAAAGAACAAAATATGTAGCATATATTATCATGATAACAATAATTAACAAATACCAAAAGTTTCTAGCTGACTTCTCCAATTATAAGACTTCCAATGAATATCCTTAACCAAGTACACTTAAATCTGAAAACAAAATCTGTGATTGCTTGAGAATGTAGGACAGAGCAGAAAAAGGTCCCTACCATGTACTGGTCATTTAGCTAATATTTATTTCACTGAGTCTTACATTTACAGATCCTGCAGAGATCAACACATTTTATTAGACAGTATCAAAAAGCAACACTCTGGGGCTGAGGATGTAGCCCAATGGCAGAATACTTGCCTGGAATGCACCAAGCTCTGTTTGATTCTCAGCACATTAAGAAAAAAAGCCGAATTCTATACTATTAGCGGTCTTAACATTAAAATCTATAAGTGTCAAACATCTGCTAAGCTCACAAAGGTACATACAAATTTTGCAAAATTCTAATTTTCACTTCAACACTCAAATTTTATCAAACTCCTTCACTACCAAGAATTACCATAGTCTGGGACTGGGGATTTAGCTCAAGTGGTACCACACTTACCTTGGAAGCATGTGGGCCCAAGTTCAAAGAATTACCAGAGCCAGCCTATCAGTCATTATTTCAAGTAAAAAAGATGTTCCATGAAAAAACTTGACAGTTTATCTCACAAACCAAACTATCCCACCAAAAGCCTGGGGATTTAGCTCAGTGTTGTCCCCAGCCTTACAACTGTAACGTACTGAGTTTGATCCCTAGTACTACGAAGCAAAACAACACAAAACAACTATCCCACCAAATGCTTTTTCTCAAGACATTTCTCTGCCTCTATGTGTAATCGTTTTTGAGTACTAGTTACTTCTTCACATGAAATGTTAGAAATACCAAGTGCTGAGACAACAAAATTAGTTGTTTTTACTGCTTATTAAAGACAACTGGACCAGGGATTTAGCTCAGGGTCATGGATTTAACTATTACCTGCCTGGCAAGCACAGGATTGTGAGTTCAATCCCTGGTACTGAAAAACAAAACAAAACAAAACAAAACAACAATAATCATAAGAGATGGAGCTTTTTCTTAACTATGAGTTAATATTGGTAAAGCAAATTACTGTTAATACAGATTGAAGCCACTACTTTGATTTGCGCTAAACTATGTTTCATTGCTTTTACATCACCAGTGCAAATGTCAATACAATAAAAAAGGCAATTAACATCTTATTGTTAGTATAAAAATACATTGGAGCCTGGCATAGTGGCTCACACCTGTAATCCCAACACTTGAGAGGCAGTGGTAGAAGAATTGCTGAGTTGGAGGCTTCCCTGGGCTACATAGTGAGTTCAGGGCCAGCCTGAACTACGAAGCGAGACCCTGTCTCAAAAAATTTAAAAGAAAAAAATACATTTGAACAATGCCAGGTATGGTCTTTCATGCCTGTAATCCCAGCACTTGGAAGGCAGAGGCAGGAGGATTGCAGAGTTCGAGGCTTGCCTGGGCACGTAGTGAGCTCAGGGCCAGCGTGAACTACAAAGAGAGACCCTGTCTCAAAAAAAAAAAAAAAAATACATTTGACCTCGTAGATCAACCAAAAAAATCTTAGGAATCTCTGGTGTTCCCTGGGTTACTTCTTAAAAACTGCTGTTTGGGCCAGGGATTAGCTTAGTGGTTCTAGTGCCTGCCTCACAAGTGCCGGGTCCCAAATTCAATCCCTGGATCAAAATACACACACACACACACACACACACTCACACACACATACACACACCACTACCCTCAGAATACTAAAAAACTTTAAGGAACTAGAGTTCACAAACATTAGAATATATAATAGAAAAAGAACTTTCAGGTTTCTCTATAGTCCAAAGCTTTCATTGACAAATGAGGAACTGAGGCACAGAGGGAACCAAATTACCACCTTGCCTGTGGCAAGCAACATTTGACAGTACTTAGGACTTTTGTTTTCATTATTCTTTAAACCACACCATCCTTTCTTTTTTAAAGAAGTAGGTTTACAAAAATCCCGTATTTTTCTTCTTTAAACAGTAGCACAAATAAATACATACATTTTGTGAAGAAAAGGAATTTGCTTTTCCTAATGGGGAGCTGAGTCTCAGAGTGTTCCCAGAAGCATCTGGTATATCCGAATGGTGCACTTCTTTTTCAAAACAATGACGCTTTCTAATCTATAAATATACAAACAAGGTGAAGTCAAATACCTCTGGGTTTTTTTTCTACATTAAAAAAAACCTCTCTAATCAGCAATAATCAAATAATTTTTGTGGTTTTTTTTGAGGCAGGGTCTCGCTTTTGTAGTTCAGGCTAGCGCTGAGCTCACTATGTAGCCCAGGCAAGCCTCGAACTCAGCAATCCTCCTGTCTCTGCCTCCCGAGTGCTGGGATTACAGGCGTGAGCCACCACGCCCGGCAATCAAATAATTTTTAAAAGCACAAATAGCCGGGCCGGAGGATTAGCTCAGTGGTTCCGGCGTCTGCCTCGCAAGCGCAAGGTCCTGAGTTCGATCCCCGGTAACCACATATAATGCTGGGCGTGGAGACTCACACCCACCAACAATCAA
>PVIC010055132.1:0-11326 GCA_004025085.1 Thryonomys swinderianus | reverse complement strand
TGGCTATCTGCTATTATAGAATATTCTAATTTATTCTTACTGACAAGAATGGAAGGGTGAAGAGTGACATATTTAGCAAAAATGTAAGGAACAAAGACATAGAATTTAGTGCCAGACATATTTATATCTATTTACATACATATATAAAACATTGACATATACCTGCACACATACATACACAGACATATACTGTGTGTATACACATATATATCATTTGTGTAGAGACTACATATATATATATATATATATATATATATATAGAGAGAGAGAGAGAGAGAGAGAGAGGCAGAGAAAGAGAGAGAAATAATTATATTTTGTGTATTTTTTGAGTTGAGTAAAACTAAGAAAGAAGGCTGGTCATTGTAGAGAAAGTGAGAGAAATGAAATGAATCTTAAAACTTGTAAGCTTTCATCTGAAACTTTTGGCCATAAAGAAAGAAGAATAAAAGTGTAGGAAAAATAAGAGTGCAACCCATGCATACCTCTTTTTTTCTTTGTTTTCTTCTAGAAGATGAGACCAATGTGTATCTAAAAGTATAGAAAAAAGTAGTATAAAGGAGGTAGGGATAAGGAGGTGACCGCATGTCTGGGATTGGAGATGGAGCAAAGCACTAAGAATTCAGGATTGGGTAGGATTAAATGCAGAGAAGAATTATATAGGTTTAAAAAAAAACAGTGAGGCACTGCTTTCTTTAAAAACTGGGGAAAAATAAGAGATGTAGAAGCAAGAACCTGCTCAACACTAGCGTTAAAATAGATCTTGAATTTTATCAGGCAGGACCCTAAATTGGAATACTGTAAAACTCACGAGATAAATGCTATTTGCAGTCATTATTCTGGCACAATGTGCACCATGAACAATGTACCCTTCCCGTTCACTGTGTGCAGAGCCTCCCACGCAGCATGTTTCAGCTTTGGAAGGAAGTTTCCACAGAAACATTTACAAAATGTATCTACTTTGAGCTTTAAAATCCATGAAATTATATCCATAGAGGCCAACCATCTTGAAAAGAATAATTTGCTAGTCGTGCAAAGTTTACCTAACAAACTGTTTTTACTGTTAGAGGAAGAGTATGTGGGAGCAAGTTATATAGGGAAAAAATTAAGTCTATAGAACCTTGCAATGTGGAAATCAGACCACTGCACAACACAGAAATTGTATATACATGCCTCAATATAAACCAGTGGTTCTCAAATTTTAGTACATTTCAGAAATAATTTGTAAGCTTGTTGAAATTACAGGTGTTCGTGTGAGCACTGAAATTTATTAATTTAAAATATTGGAGCATGGAATTTGAACTCTTCTCCTATCTTTTATGTTTGGTAAGATTAGCAAGTTACTTTACACACTCCAGAGTTCTGCACTTATTGATCAGAATATTTCTAGTTATGCTGTTATCTCTCCAATTCCTCCAATATAGGAAAAGAAGAACAGCAGAGTGACTGTGCTACTCAAAAGTGAAGAACACCAGGGCTATAGAATGTGAAAGTATCAGAGGGCTCTGTGAATTTTCATATTTTATGAATGCAGCACTATGACCTAAATGTTCTATGGACCATTCTTAAAGTTTCAAATGGCAAAAAGCACTAACAAGTAATGCTATAATTTTCACCTTGAACTTTTAGTGGTCATGTTTAATATTAAACATTCTCAGTGGCTTTTTACAACTACAGTTATACTAAAAATTCATTTTCTTGTATGGGTAGATAACCTGTTTTCTTTAAAGTATTCCATTTCCAAGGAGAAAAGGAAAGCGAATTAGTATCCTGGATTTTATATATGTGTAGGAGGAGCAAATGACATAGGTATATGGAATGGTGCTAAGCACTGCTCTCCCAAACCTGCCCAGCTGCTATCTCTCCTGCCTTCCTGCCCTACCCTATGTGTATCTGAGGTTTCTCAATTTCCTCTAGAAGAAATTAATTTGAGGGTTAATTACTTTCCTTTTATGATGTTTCTTTAAAGGACTGCAATGTTAGAAAGAGCTGATTCTGGTTTTACTGATAGTTTTAAAAAATAAATGTGTTTTTCATTGTTTCTTATGGGATGGAAAGCCTTCAGGGGAGAAAGAAGCTAAAGATCCTATATATGTGAGATAGAAATGGGGGACAGAGGAATGTAAAAACCTACAATCTTTTAGAAAGATTCCTGTGAAGATGGGCCTAACAATACAATACTGAGAGTCAAACAGGTTTGACTCTCCCATTGTTCTCTACCTTTCTAAAATAATAAAATAGAAAGTTAAACCTTAATATATTTATAAATAATTATTATATTCCCTCCACTTTAAATACCTAGATAGATGTCTTTCCTTCTTCTACTGTATGACAATCCTAAGTGAGTGTGCATTCCACATTTTTGGTAAACTACATATTTTGGTTATTATTTAATTTATTTGGTTATTATACTTATTGACTTATTATCTTCAACTAAAATATTTAAATTATTGATGTTTGCGCTAAATTTACCATTATCTATGATCCTGTGAGCTGAAGTTAAAACAATCTATTGACAAAGAAAAATATTTACTTAACAGGTGCTAGTAAAGCCTACATGTTACAAAACAATCAAAAATACAGGCTGGTAAATAATACGGACAGATAGTTCAAAGGAAAGACAAATAATGTTGTACAATATTATGAAATTGAGTTGTTACACAATGAATGTCATACACATTAAGACATGAGCATACTATGCTTCATTTTCTATAACATTGATAAAAACTTAAATGAATGACAACATTGAATCTTGGGAAAAGACATGGAGAAATACGCATTCTCATATACTTTTTTAGGGCATATGAATTGGTTTAGCATCTTTCAAGGTGGATTTACAATCATGTATGTCATCATTACAATGTTGTTGATATGCATATAATCTACAATCTACAATAATTACATTCATCTTGGGGAATTGCTACGCACACACACACACACACACACATACAAAATCTTAAATTTTGATTCTTTGATCTTTCTTCTGTCATCTTCTCCCATTCTGCTTTTCCTATCTCCACAAACTATATCTTTCTGTTTCCTGTTATCTCTTTTTTATTTTAATCCTTATTTATATTTTGGGTTTTTACTATAAAAGAAACAATATAGTATTTGGCCTTCTGTGTCTGATTTACTGCACTTAGTATTATGGTCTAAAGAGATACCCATTTTCCTACAAATGCCTAAAATTTATCGTTATGGTTGAATATTACTCTGTTGTGTAAAGATACAAAATTTTCATTATTGATTCGCTAAAGAACAAGGTCATATTACCATTGAGTGCCTAGTCAAGACATGACGCTAGAAGACTGGTTGAAAAACTGAGCTTTTACTACTTTGTTTCACTTATGGAGCATCATCAAAACAGCTGTTGGCAGAAATACCCAGTTATTGTATTTTCAAGAGTTAAACTAAAAAGAAAAATATAAAATATGAATTAAAGGTAATATAGATTTCAAATCTAATATTTCATTTCAAGACTAGGTATTGAGAGTTTACCATTTTAGACAATGGAAAAGGCAGAATGATAGAATTGAGGTTCATATGTAAATCATACCAACTGTGAATAAATAATATGGAGAAAAATATCAAGATCCAGTAATCTTTAAACATAGCTAATCTATGTTTAAAATTCCAGTTTGTTGGAAAAAAAAATAACAGTAGTGGCAGCAGCTTCGTCGGGGAAACAGGAAATAACAGTTACAAAGATTTATCTTTAACCTAAACTTGTAGATAGGTTTTATCCTTTGAACAAATGGGTAAGTTGGTAAAGATATGGGCCACTTTTGTAAAAGCTCTCTTCTTTCCATAGCTCACTTACAAAGTATATCTACCAATGTAAGAGGAAGAAAGAATAAAGTTGAAATACTTTTGCATTTCTTTGCTTTGTACGAAATTATGTCCTTTAGGCAAGTGAAATAATAAAAAACAAAGATAAAGAACAGTTTAATCTCTATTTCTTCTAATAAATTTTAACTTGATAAGCAAGCACTATTTTGTCATATGAATAAGATGTGATACCAACATTATACGATCACAACTAAGCCAATCATTCTTTTCTACCTCTCTTTCTCCCTCCCCTCCTCATTGCTGTGTGATTGTTGTTCATTACCTGCCAGCAGCAAGTATTATGGAAGAGATCTCATAGGTAGAGGAAGAAAGCAGGTGGAAGAAACTTCCACTTCAAGTGAGATTAGGGAGGTGTGTAAAGTGTGGGAAATGGTTTAAAATTTTGTAGATAATCGGTGCCAGAATAAGGCAGTAGCAACGGGAGCGATTAATGTTTAATGAGAATGTAATGTCAGATTACTGAGGAATCTTCAAAAGGAGGTGAAAGCAAGTATTGTAGGAAAGCTTCCATGTTAAATTTGCACAAAAGAAAAAAATCACGTTGATCCAAAAGAAGGTGATGATTCTGTTAGTGTTAGTGAAGTTCATCCTACAAAATAACCCTCCTCTCTCATTTCTCTTGTACCAGCCATAAAGGTTTTCAAAGATAGGTGCAAGTTAATTTATTTGTTTCCTTTATATTTTATATTTTATGTATTATTTTCTATTGTACTACAGTATTGCAATCATTGTATATGCATATTTTGGAGTTGTGAAAGAAAGCATCTGTGTTTTCATTACTTCTTATGAGGAAATTCACTATGATATACAAGTGTTTTGGATTAAAAATATGTTTTTGGGGAGAATTAGGATTCCAAACCAAGGTTTTACTGTATTATGAATCTATTCATGATTTTTTCAATTTATATGTTAAAAATTAAATTGCTTTATTTTATGTGATACACAAATGCATAGATATTTAGAGTAGTAACATAATGAGCTCCATTATCTATTATTACCTAGCTCTAGCTCTCTTATCAGTTGACGTATTTCCCTCAACTCCCCAGATTCTAAGAGAATTGCCTATTGATAGTTGGTTGGCTGTCAACCTTTTCTGAAAGGTGTCATTGGACATAGTCCCAACTTAGTCAAGATCATAGGGTTTGCACATAATGACAGATCATTGCCAGAGTAGAAAAGCCTACTCCATTATGTTATGGCTTATATCCCCTCAAAGCCTCATGCACTCATAGTTTGGGATTTTTGAAGACAGTTATATTAGGTGTGTGAATGTAAATTAAGGGTTTCATACTGGGACTTAGGGGTTGGATAACGGAAGCCTCACCTTGGATAAGGTTTTAAAATCTATAGGTTTTGAACCTGTTTGGGAACAAAGAGAAATGGAAGATAGCTCTTGCTGCTGCTTGCTGCCTTCTGCTTGTCATTCCAGAAACTGTTTGCCTCTGCTATGCCACTTTCCATGGAACCAGCCAGCCTATGGATTGAAATGTCTACAAACTGAGCTGAAGTAAATCTT
The DNA here is from genome assembly GCA_004025085.1 of Thryonomys swinderianus. Classification (NCBI taxonomy): domain Eukaryota; kingdom Metazoa; phylum Chordata; class Mammalia; order Rodentia; family Thryonomyidae; genus Thryonomys; species Thryonomys swinderianus. The sequence goes on along the minus strand of PVIC010055132.1, from coordinate 5,964 downwards.
TCTTTCTTTAACTTGAGAGTGTCAGGTATTTTGTCTTAGCAATAATAAAATTACTAAGATAGATTTGGTACTGGGAGAGGGGCCATTAGTCTGATATGGCTATGTGGCTTAGGAGCCTTTAGTCCTAGCTCGAGGGAAGAGTTTGGAAAGATGATGGTAGATGAAGAAGCAGCTCTTGAATTCTGTAAGGTTGACATGAAGAGAGATTCTGGCTAGAGCTCGGAAGATCAGAATGCTGGTACAAATGCATCTAGTAAACATCAGATGGAACAGAGGAGACTTTGGTTAATGAAAAGGAACAAGACAATAGAAAAGAAGACAATAGAAAAGATAGCCTGGGGACATCAGAATGACCAAGAGGACTCCATCCTTTGCAGTCTCAAAGTTGCAAATATGAAAGACTTTGTTGTGAGAAAAGAATTCCCGAGAACCGTGCTCCAGAGTGACAGCAGCCTAAATAATATTTTCCTCCGGATTTGCTTCATGGTGCTCAGCGATCCAGACACTTGACCCCTATACCCAAGGGAGAAGGAAGTCTGCCCATTTCTCCAGCTGGTGGTGGAGCTTGGTTTTATCCACGCAGTACTGGTTTTAGATCCATGTAAAATGCAAGAGTTGTTTGGTCAGGAAAGCTTCCACCAAGATTTCAGGAGTAAGCCTGGGAGACCACGCAGTATGCCTCTGAAAGGAACTTGGATTACCTGAGGAAAGTTGCAAGGAAGGAGCAGATCCAGTCCAACAGAGATGCAATGAGAGCTGCAAGCACTGAAAGTGCCATGGGGTGGAGCCACCCAAGGCTTTTGGAGTTCACATCTTGATAAAGATTCCTGGGTGTAGATGACTCGGGAACGGACCCGGGCGCCATCCGGTTCCTGGGTGTGGTGAACATGAAACTATAGGATTTAATGTTTCTCCTCCTGGATTTTGGACTTGTTTTGTTCTCATTCCTTTCAGTCCTCCATTTGTACCTTTTGGAATGGAAATGTCTACCTTGCGCCATTGTTTGCTTTTGTTTTTTGGAGACAGGTTCTCACTTTATAGTTCAGGCTGGCCCTGAACTCACTATGTACCCCAGACCAACCTCAAACTCACAGCAATCCTCCTGCCTCTGCTTCCTGAGTGCTGGGATTACAGGCCTGAGCCACCATGAACAGCACTATAATATGTGGTACCAAGGATCAAACTCCAGACCTTGAGCTTTTGAGGCAGACACAGAGCCACTGGGCTAAATCTCCTCCAGCTATCTTGTGCTATTGTATTCTGAAACTTCCTACATTTCTTTCATTTGTACAGGGGCTTATAGTTAGGGGTTGTAGAGTGGGTAAAGAAAGGGAAAAGAGAGAATTAAGTTATGTCATATACTGGTATAAATGCTCAATCTGGAATGTAATTGTGATGTGCATGTGTAATGTACCAATAAATTAAATTAAAAAACAATTTAAAAAGTTTGCCTTAAATCTCAAAAGAGACTGCACTTGGACTTTTCATCAATGCTGAAACTGTTAAGACTTTTGCTACTAAGGGTTGGACTAAATAAATATATTTTTTCATAAAGGGATGCTTGTGATATGCTTTGTTCCTATATTTTATACATACATTCTGATTATATTCAACATTGCAAATTTGTACCTGTACAAGATCTTGATTTTCATTCTTTCCCTGTTTCCCCTACCCTCCTCACAACCCTCCACCCTCTTCCTATATTTTCCAAATATATGCCTTATTTGGTTATTTGTGTGTTTGCCTTTAAAATAGGACTATTACAAGAAACTTCAGAGTCATAGAAACAATACAACTGATGATATGGTAGATTTATTCATACACACAGACAAACAGCTCTGAATTTGGAAGAATGGAAAGTCTAGTACATTAACAAAGCTCACTAACTGCCTCCTTCCATTTAGCTCACTATAAACATGACTCTTAAACAATGTTAAAGTCTGCATTATTCTTATGCAAAAAACCATGAGCAGATCTAGTAATTTCATTCAAAGATTAATTCAGAGTTGCTTGACATCATTTCAAAATGACAATTCTATTATTATTTTTTACTTTTCATCTCTGTGATCTTTAAAATTATTTAAGTGTGTAAAACTAGATATAGACATTAAAGAATCTAGAAAAGACAGAAAATTACCAGAAAGTTAATTTTGGTATTTTGTAGATGTGCACAGACATAAATATTACTGCTTTTCTACCATATGTACCTTTTTCTTTTAAGAAAATCATTCCACATTTTTATTTACTATTATCTTTAAGAATGATTCTGGGTGCATTGTAATTTCATACACTCTTCTTGCTCTTCTTAGCTGTGGCATAAGAACTTTTATCTGTTTGTTGTGCATATGTATTTTTGATTGGCACTAAGTTTCCATTCTCTGTTTTTTTCTTCAATATCTCACTTGAAAAAAAAAAGTGTAAGCATACAATTTCAAACTCAAATAACACCTCTCAATACGTGCAATTATTTCAGGAACACATATCAGAAGTGATCCTTCTTTAAGTTAGACACCCTACATTATTTTCCTTTTACATTTCCATTTGAAAACTTTAAAGTGCTACAATGGGCGATGCTATGCTAAGAATAATGAGTTCTAATTCTTTTGGACTACTTAAAGAGGTAAGGAATAAACATCTATGTACATCACTTTAACATAAAATATGACTGAAAAATCTGAAATTGTCTGTACTTTCCTAGTATGAGCCAAACACATAATTAAATGGCAGAAAGATATCAAGGTCAAATATAATTGGAAAAGTTTTTATACATATACCGGATAAGTATAAGTTGTTATGATGCCTGATATTCCAATGACAGCTATACATGAAATAGGACTTTGATAAGCATATTTTGCTTGTTCATTTTTGATGTATAAATGGCAATACATCCAACTCTGGTGACTAAGGCAAAAAAAAAAAAATTGGAGTAACTTTAGGTTTTTTTTTTTTTTTTTTTTTTTTTTTTGTACCAAAGATCAAACTCAGGACCTGTGCTTGGGAGGAATGTGCCAGAACCATTGAGCTAAATCCCCAGCTCTGGGCAACCTTAAGAAGAGGATTTACTAATTCTAAAATGGTTGTAGGAAGAGAGATTGTCTTCTGAAGGTTGTTGTGTCTGGAAGGGACACCGAAAAGTGCTTCTTATTTCACAATACCTGTCATGTACTGGTACAAATTTTCAATGTTGATTGGGGTCATAATGTATTTGTAAAATATACCAATAAAATCAATTTTAAAAAGAAATGCTGAATCTGTGGTAACAGCAGTGTAAACAAGAAACAAAATTTTGAAGGAGATGAAAGTAAGAATCTCCTTGGATGTGATATTTCACCCACTGAATTGAAATGTGTGGGGTATTTTTCCAGGAAAAAAAAATCCAGATCAATTCAATCCCTTTCATTTGTTTTGTTTTGTTTTGTTTTTGCAATTTTGTTTACAGGACCATGACATATATAAGCAGATACATTAGAAATGTGAATCTGTGATACAATTAAGGCAACTTTTAAAATTAGTAAAATATCTATTTTTTTTTTTGAGACAGGGTCTCGCTTTGTAGTTCAGGCTGCCTCTGAGCTCAGTATGGAGTCCAGGCAAGCCTTGAACTCAGCAATCCTCCTCCCTCTGCCTCCCGAGTGCTGGGATTACAGGCGTGAGCCACCACGCCCGGCACAATATCTATTTTTGATTACTTGGTAACAAGATATTTTCATTTTCATGTGCAATAATAGTCAAATCACTATGGGCAGAATTTATTTAGATGATTTACTCATATTGTAAGCATATTTGGATTCCTTAGAAAAAGAGGTCCTTGGACAGTCAGTTCTTTCACTACTTTAGTGGAGGCTTATTCAGCTTTTCTAGAGAATAGATGAAAATGGAATTGGGGAACCATCAAATTATACAACCCATATGCTCCCAAATGGTGAAAAAATGGGTGGGAATGTAAGACACAGGTGCCAAGAAGAGCTGCTTCTTGAGAATAACTTGTTTAACATCTAATATAGATAAGGAGGGAAATAGTTAATTTGCTCCTTAACTCATGGCCATGGTTACTTTGGCTACTTCTTCACTCTGTTTGTGGGTGTGGTGGAAATCAGGGGCACTTTACTTCATCTGCTAAAGAAAAAGTCTATAGCCTCTTCTGCCTGTGACCATGACAGCTGGAATAGACAGATTCATCCACAGCCCGTGCCACAGGGAGTAGTCATTGTCTTCATCTTTTCTTTGAGCAGAGTGCAGAGGCAAAATCTGTAATCAGTCCAGGTCCATTAAAAGCAAAGACTCGAAGGAACAAGGAAAGGATGTTACCAAAACAGTGGGGAGGGACACAGAGAGCATGAATTTCAAGGTTCAATTTTCCACCACTGAAAGCTGCAGTAGGCAAAAGCTATTATCTTCTCTTCTGAGCTTTAACTTAGCCAAGGAACAACATGTTATAAGCTTAACAGCCTCCACAAAGCATCTTACTGCTGTGTTACAGGAAAAGAGTGAAAATAAAGGATTCCCAAGGACCAGAAACATGGCTTTACTCAGAGAAACTAGATGTAAGTGTGGATTCCTTAAATAGTTCATAAATATTCAAAATATTTCAATTAATTCTAGAAGCATTTTAGAAGTGGAATAGGCAGGGGTGCCATGCAAGATTAGTTTAAAAGCCCGTAATTTTCGTTATAGAACCACATCTCTCACTCCATGGCACATTCTTTAGTTCTGAAACAAAATTTTCAGAGTGACAGGCAAAACAGGGACAAGTGAATTCTAGTAATGATCGCCCTCAAGACAAAATAAAGCGCAAACATTTCTTCAGTTCCCCATTATGAAGTCATTTTTCTCACCCCAGTACATGTCAAATTTCTGGCCTACTGGAGGTAGAAAATTATGCCTCTGGTATCCAGAAATTATTTGACTATAAGAAATGAGAGTTTTAGCATTCCCATTAGGCCTATCAGGTTGGCTTATTAAGATTAAATGGGCAGCTGAACAAGATTACCTGCCCCTGATTGAAAGGGAAATAAAGTTAATGGTAAGACAAGCTGCCTGGCTATATTCTTTAGCCTGCCTTCTAAACTACATTCTAAAATTACTACTTGAGGATTTAACTCCATGGGGAACTTGATCAGTTCATTTTGTTTTTTAAGGCTCTTGGCTCATTTACACTTTGAGTTGAAAAACTGGCTCACGAAGGCATCTAGCAACTGTGTGGGATTAGGAAGGTGGTACAGGAAAAGATACTGTAAAATACCGCCCTGCTCTATCCTCCTTCCAAACTCACCAGCACTTCAAACTAGTATTTTTAAAAATCATCAGCCTGCAGAGAGTAGTTATATGTATGTAGAAAGGATATAAGGGATGGATCTGATGGTTCAGACCTCACTGGTTATCAGGCGAATTTTATCTTTGGCTCCTGGTGGACTTGTGCCCTAGCCTGTGTTTCTTTTCTTCTTTGAGAAGTTAGAAACATTAGCAAATGCATCCTGAGGCAAACTATTAACAGGTTTCTTGGCCTCTTCATTTTATCTTTTTCCTTTCTTAAAAATCCTGCTCCTGTACTCTACACTCAGGTACTTCTCATCCATCTACTCTTCTTCATAAAACCAATAAAAATTGGCTATCAAAAAGATTTTACGGACCGGAACCAGCAGCTCCGGGCCCGCCGTGCTGTGTTTCCAGAGGACTGAGGAACGAGCAGCGGGCGGACCGGACCCAGCAGCTCCAAGCCCACTGTGCCATGCTTCCGGTGGACTGAGTGAGCAGCGGGCGGACCCGGCTGCAGGGTGCAGTCCATTTCCAGTGGACTGAAGGCCGCCCAGCAGCACACTGTATCCCGGAGCTGTGCAGTGAGGAGTCAGACATAGAGGTAACTCATAAGCTCAAAGTATCCAGTATAGAATCTAACAAACCTTTTTTGTCTTATTTACTGTATTTAATACTGATATTGGCATTTATTGTATTATGGTAACAAAC
>PVIC010055131.1:0-11354 GCA_004025085.1 Thryonomys swinderianus | reverse complement strand
AAAAAAAAAAAAAAAAAAAAAAGAAAGTAACCAAGACAGAACCCAAGGCCTCGAGCAGTCTAGGTAAGCACTCTATCACCAAACTGCACCTAACGAACCACAATAACTGTTCCAAGTCCTCTGATTTTTTTTCTTGCACATTGGTGAGCCTAAAGGAGGTCCTGGCAACCTCTGACATAATTTGTAAAACAGAACCAGCAGCCCAACAAGTAGAAGAAAACCCAGGAGTTGGTGGTATCCTGAGAGCCAAGGACGAAGTGTTTCAGAAGGGGGCATGGTCGACATTGCTAACTGCCCCTGAGAGGACAAGTAGAATTAATAGGGGTCAAATATGTCCGCTGAATGTAAACTACGGACGCAAGCCATGAGGTTGGTGAGAGCAGTTTTGGCCGAGTGATGGGAGTGAAAATCTGGCCAGGGTGGACTGAGAATGGAGATATGGAGAAATGCAGATCTTTAGGGAAACAAGTGGAGATCTGCAAAAAAGATTGCAGGTTAATTTCATCTTTATTTATAACAGCACAATTCATCAAAATAATTGTTATTCAAAAAGAGAGTATCCCAAGACTAACAATAAAAGCACACAAAAACCCCTCAAACAACCACAATTTAGTTATCTAGAAGTTCATTAGGAAATCCTTACAGTGTATACTACACAGTAAAAAACTTTGACAATGGGCATTCTCCTGGAACCAACAATTCTATTTTCTTTCATATTCAGAAGAAATAATTATAGACATACAAGGATTGTTTACCGCAATGCTTAGCATAGTATTGTTTTTATTAACAAAAACTGGAAGCAACCTTATTGTCTAACAATAGATAGCTAATCTGTTATAGTATATCCACACAACGAAGTGTTATTTATTGTCTGAACTGGGATGTATCCTGCTGACTGGAAGAGTCAGAGATACATAATCCGTGTGAATCGCAAAGTGCCGTTCAAATGTCTGTTTATGATTACAGTTACAGCATGCCCCTGAAAAGGCTCTGAAACACAGAAAAGCTCATAGACCATGAACTTCTCTGCTTCTCCAGGCATTAGCAGTTCTTAAACTTATTCAGACGACAGAGTGAATATAAGTACGGACCACTTACAAAAATGCCTCAAACCCTTCCTGGTCCTGCATAATGAATCTCTTCCTGTTGTTGGCCATGGCTGCTCCACTCAAGAAGTACACAGACCAACTTCCGCAAGTCTTCAGCGGCCCGTGGGCGACTGCGTGCCTCAGTGCCACCAATCTCCTTGCCCAGCTAACGGGCACACTGCGCTCTCACCGCTGCTTTCCTTCCAACCTGGCTCACTCAGCCCCAGCGCTCTTTTTTCTGGACAGTTGGAAAGCGCTTCTCACTTCTGACTACCAGCGGCTCAGCCGGTTTTTCACAGCAGATCTGGCAGATTCCTCTTACTACAAAGCCATGTCGTCCTCACAATGCTCAGGCAAGAGGGTCAGGATGGGTAGTTTAGCGTAGGAAGTGTCTGTGCACAGCCTCCCCGGCACCTCTTCAGCCCACAGTATGATTTCCCTGAGGAGCACCTGGCAAAAGCTCATTTCCCCTTCCAGTTCTGTCCCTTTAGGGGACCTGGATCTATCTTTATATTAAGGCTTACTATATACTAGGCTCCATTATCAGCACTTTATCAATACTATTTGTCAGACTTGGAGGCAGGTTCTTCTAGCAGCAAACACCCTACTGAGTGATAAATTAAGGCACGTAAATTGTACTGAACCACACAGCTAGTAGTTGGTGGGACAGGCTCCATAGCAAGCACAACTTCATCCTCTATGACACAGTTTCCTCTTTAGCCTCATCTGAGGATTTTACAGTTTCTCTTATAAGATTTTTGGGATCCCACTACAGATCATGGATGTACAGTGGGCCCTTAAGAACTCAAGTCTCCCTCCTGTGTTCAGGTAGATCTCAGTGTCCTTAGAGAGACACTGGGTCAGGATTTCTCAGTTAACCCCACAAAGGAAAGGATGTTGTAATGTTTCTTCCAGAACTCTTTAAGGGTTAAATCTATTTCCGAGGCCAACTGGCATTCAGGTCATAACTCAAGACCTTGGGTGTAAATCAAAACTAAAATTCTGCAATGCTGGGTGTGGTGGCTCATGACTGTAATTCCAGCACTCAGGAGGCAGAGGCAGGACTGCTGAGTTCCAGGCTTGCCTGGGCTACATAGTGAGCTCAGGGCCAGCCTGAACTACAAAGCGAGACCCTGTCTCAAAACAAACAAACCCCCAAAATAACAATCATAAAAAAACACACACATACTAAAATTCTGTTTGTTACCTGATTTTGTTCACATGTGAGGCCAGTCGTAACTTGAGGGTCCACTGTAGCTGGGTCTCTGTTTTAACGTCAACAGATTATTTCATAACAGTTCAGTTTCAGGCACTGCCTTCTCAGAGCACATTATGAACTATAATTATGTTTTTAAAATAACACTTTTATACTAGATTCTAATAAAAGCAAACAGGTGCAGGCATCAAAAAGTTAAGACAAAAACTAATGGAAGCAAAAGTTTTGCTTATGAAATCTGTCCATTAGCTTATTGTCTTGAGGTGCACACGAAGCCAAGTCTTCATTCTTTACACCCCATTTTCCACCACCTGTACAAATACTGTCCTGGATCACCAACCGGTTTGCCTGACTGAATTATGACTATATTTGGATTCTATCTGAAGTTCCTTCTTTCACTTGCTACTCAGAGGTGATTTCTTTAGGAAGCAGCCACCATAGGAACACTTTTCAGGATTCTGTGTGGAGTCTTTGCTCAAAGCCCATGCAGCGTTTTGCATCTTTTTCGTGGTCTTCAAACTGGGGGATGAGTATGGAGGGTATTCCAGAAGAAATTCTCTGAGAGGTGCCTAAGTAAGGTAACTATTAGGTGACTCAATCCACCATATATATGTACTTCATATATATGTGGTATGTATAGTTTACAATTTTTAAATATTTTTTTATTTTTGGAAATTGAACCCAGGTCTTGATGTATGTCAAAAATATGCTCTACACTCCTTTTTTTTTTTTTTTTTTTTTTTGTGAGACAGGGTCTCGCTTTGTAGTTCAGGCTGGCCCTGAGCTTACTATGTAGCCCAGGCAAGCCTTGAACTCAGCGATCCTCCTGCCTCTGCCTCCTGAGTGCTGGAATTACAGACATGAGCCACCATGCTGGGCACTGTGGTACTGATTGGCAGTGGGCGTGAGTCACCATGCCTGGTATTGTTATATTGGTTACCAGGGATTGAAACAGGGACTTTGCACTTGCTAGGCAGGCACTGAACCACTGAGCTAAATCCCCATCCCTCTTTTCTCCTTTTTTTCTTTTCGTTTAAGACAGAGTTGCATTATGTAACCCAGGCTGGCCTCAAATGCACAGCAATCCTCCTGCCTCAGCCTCCTGAGTGCAGAGATTATAGGCATGTGCCATCACACCTGGTGGGCTCTACCTTTCAATGAAATGTTCATGTCTCAGATAAAAAATGGAGTTGATACAGGACTCTATCTCATCCTAGACATAAGTATTCATGGCTATCTCAGCTGACGGGGGAAAAAGGGGACCTCCAAACAACTAATTAAAAGACTTTCTTGGGCTGGGGATTTGGCTCAGTGGTTCCAGTGCCTGCCTTGCAAACTCAAGGTCTGAGTTTGATCCCTGGTACCACACACCACAATGCTGGCACTTGGGAGGCAGAGGCAGGAAGATTGCTGTGAGTTTGAGGCTATCCTGTGCTACATAGTGAGCTTAGGGCCAGCCTGAACTACAAAGTGAGACCTTGTCTCAAAAAAAAAAAAACAAACTGTATCTATACAGGGCCTGGCCCCCTTAATTCTTGTCTTCTACTTTCTCCGTTGCTCAAACCCCTCCACACAGGACTCTTTTTGCTGGCTCTCTAACAAGTTCAGAATCCCTATTTGCCTCAGGCCTTTGCACTTGCTACCAGTTCTTTGAATTCAACATTCTTTTCCACACAGGATTTTTCTACTTATCAACTGAGGCCTTCCTTCTTATCTCTAATTCCTTTCACCCTGCTTTTTAAAATAGCATTTACTACTCTCTGACATACTTATTTTCCATTGTCCTGCTTTAGAGTATGAACTACTAGCAGACCACAGTATCTTTATTTTGTTCTTGCTGTAATCCCAGCCCATCTAAGACTGCTTAGATGGGCTGGGATTACAGACTCCACATAGAATCCTGAAAAGTGTTCCTATGGCGGCTGCTTCCTAAAGAAATCACCTCTGAGTAGCAAGTGAAAGAAGGAACTTCAGATAGAATCCAAATATAGTCATAATTCAGTCAGGCATAGCGGCACACACCTGTAACCCCAGTGCTCAGGGGGCTGAGGCAGGAGGATAACCAGGACAAGGATAGCTTGAGCTACATAGTGTGGCCCTGTCTCAAAAAATAAAAACAAAACCAGTTTTCATGTAGTTTAATTTTATTAATGTATTTTCTTGAGGTGCTGGGGATGGAACCTATAGGGTCTACCAGTGAGCTCTATATCCTATCACTTCAATGGTATAAGGACTTACTCGCATTTCCAGAATTTACAAGCTTAACACTAAAAGAGCTGTTGCACTACACAAGGTGCCCCAGATACTTTTTCAGATAAACAGATAACTCATTTTTTCCCGTTTTTGGTGGTACTGGAGATTGAGTGAAGGACTTTTGTACTGAGCTACCTTGCCAAGCCTTCGATTTTTCGCAAGCCTAGAACTCACAGCAATCCTTCTGCCACCATGCGCAGCACTGTGGTATGTGGTACCGGGGATCGAACTCGGGACCTTGTGCTTTCGAGGCGGACAGCAGCACCACGGAGCTAAATCCCCGGCCAGGCCTTCAAATTTTAAGACATCCAGCTGGGCTGGCACTCAAGACCCTGTTTCTCGCCTCGGCTCCCAGAGCACTAGAATGACAGACAATGTGCACCAGCCACCACGCCGGCTAGAAGGCAACCCCAAGACCAACATCGTCAGGTACCGTCACCCAGCTCTGAACCGTAGGGTGGACTCAGGGAAGGGCAAAATCTAGGTTGGACAGGTGGCTCCCCAACCGGATGCACTCAGAATCAGTAACAATCGCCTTTCCCCTCACTTCCTGACTCAGGTTTGGGGTGTGGCTCTGGCATCTCTGGCTCGAATAAAGCTTCTCCGTAGGTTTCTGATCTGTAGGTACGCTGGGAATCACCTAAGAAGCTAAAAATTGTAAAGAACTTTCTTCCTCTTCAAGCCTTTCAGCCCATTTCCGGCAGGCCTGCGGAGGAAAGAAGCAAAGGCCCCGCTTTTCGGCTTCCTACCGCCCCCCACCCGCAGGGGAGCGCTGCGGTCCCTTCGCCTCAGGGCCCCGGAGGCCCCGGCGCCCGGCTGCACGGCCAGTGAGGCCCAGCGGAGGCGCGCCCGGCGCAGGGGACGGCGCCTCGCGGGAGACGCTGGGAAGCCCTCGGCCGGCGCCTGGCCTCCTTCCGGTCTCCTCGCACCGCCGCTGGCTTCGCACCCAAAGCCACTGCCCGCCAGAGACCATCCAGTTTCTATAGCCTTCGCCTTCGGACCTAGCAAAGCGCAGCCCCGCAGCCAGGAAGTGGCCTGAAGCCTGGACCCGCTCCCCGCCCGCGCGGCCCGCGCCGGGACTCCCGCCTCCCCGAGCACGTCGCTGCGTGCGTGCGCGCGCCCGTCTCCACACGCGACGCGAGGGCGGGGGCGCCGCGTGCGCGCGCGCTCTCGTGGGTTTGCTCGCCTGCTCGCTCTCGGCGGCCGCTCTCGCTGCGGCTGCGGCTGAGGCTGGGGGCGGCGGCGGCGACGCGGGCGGCGGGCGGCGGGCGGCGCGGGGCGGTCCGGCGGGTTCAAAGAGGAAAACATGGCGGAAAACAAAGGCGGTGGCGAGGCCGAGAGTGGCGGCGGGGGCAGCGGCAGCGCGCCGGTAACTGCCGGGGCCGCGGGGCCCGCGGCGCAGGAGGCGGAGCCGCCTCTCGCGGCGGTGCTGGTAGAGGAGGAGGAGGAGGAAGGCGGCAGGGCCGGCGCGGAGGGCGGCGCGGCCGGGCCCGACGACGGGGGGGTGGCCGCGGCCTCCTCGGGCTCGGCGCCGGCTGCCTCAGCCCCCGCGGCCTCCGTGGGTCCCGGAGTGGCCGGGGGGCCGACCTCGACGCCAGCGCCAGCCCCGGCGTCGGCTCCCGCCCCGGGTCCCTCGTCGGGGCCGCCCCTGGGGCCGCCAGCCTCGCTCCTGGACACCTGCGCTGTGTGTCAGCAGAGCCTGCAGAGCCGGCGCGAGGCGGAGCCCAAGCTGCTGCCCTGCCTGCACTCCTTCTGCCTGCGCTGCCTGCCGGAGCCCGAGCGCCAGCTCAGCGTGCCCATCCCAGGAGGCAGCAACGGCGACATCCAGCAAGGTGAGCCGCAGGCCTGCGTGGTGCTGGGCCGCAGGCTTGCCGAACCCGGGGGACCCGGAGACCGAGGCGCCGGGGCCCCGAGCTGCTCGCACCGGCGCCGTCCCCCGGGGTGTGCGAGGCTCCAGACTCTGCCCTTGGGGCAGTTTGGGAGACGCTGGACAGCGGGCGGCGCGGCAGGGTGGAGGGAGGGGTGTGGGCCGCGAGGGCTGGGGGAGGGGACGCTGGCTGCGAGGAGCTTGTGCGTGCGGGCACGGCCGGGCGCTGGTTCCCGAGCAGGGACCCTGCCGGGGAGGAGGAGGCTCTGGAGACCCATTTCGAGAAGTACGGATTGGAGGGTCCTGGGCCGGGGTGCGCTTGTTGAGAGTAAGAGACACCGGGTTCGAGGACAGGGGAATTGGCCTGTCCTGGGCTACGAGAAGGGACTACGGATTAAATGGAGGTAGATGAAAGACATTGGCGAGTTTGGGACCAAAAGAAGAGTCCTGTTAGAAAATAATTTTTAGATGACGTTTGGGTAGGAGGAACTGGGGAAGTGGTAATAGCTGAGGGACCTGTCTGCTTTGGGAAAATTGTAAGGTTCGAGAATGAAGAAGAAATGAACTTTGAAGGGGAATGGGAGTTAGGGAGACTTGGGCATTTATTTGGTTTGTTAGACTTCACGAGCCCGTAGTGTTCGGGACAAGCAGTACTGTGCTCAGTAATGCACATCTCATTCAGGGTCTGACATATGTTTGACTTGGAGTAGTTGAGGTGGGCACTCACTGCCGCGGTTGTGGTACAATGGAAGGAAGGTCAGGGAAACTTCCTAGTACGGGAAGTCCTCCAGCAGTTTGTTGAAGGGTGAGTAATGGTGTGGAGGGCGTTCAGGATACCGTGCATCTTTGCAACTAGAGGATATGTAAAGTGACTGGTGGAAGTTAAATTGGATTGATGGGGAAGGGACCACAGTCCCTTCTCTGCAACCTTTTGATCTAGATGTGTTTTGGATTTCAGAATATGGCTTCTTGAATTTTTTTTTTCCTAGTAAGGTCTCTTATGCAGTACTCCAGTAGGGGTCTGGGTTTAGATCTCATCAGTTACATTAATTCTGCACTGAAACACATGAGTGTTACAGTGGGATAATAGATGATTTATAGCCACTTACAATTCAGGTGGGTTTTGTTGCATACTTAACTAAAATTTCAAAGCTTTTTAGTTTAGGAACTGGAGGGAAAGGATTGTGGATTGGGGTTTATTTTGTAGAGTGTAACCTGTGAACTAGTAGGCCTTCGGGAATGGCCTTTATAGAAGGAGGATAAAAGGATCAGATTTGTGAGCCAGAAAGATCATTTGAAGCACTTGAATGAAGGAAGGCCAAAGAGAACAGTTAGGAGAATTGTGCCAGTAATCTAGGTGAGAAATAATCATTTGGAGTGTGTAGTAAAGGACCCGTAGGTAGCAGGTGTTACTGAAGGAAATATTTCAGTTTAGGAAATGGTAGGCCCTTTATGAAACATTGAATTTGACCATCTCCTTTGCTACCCCACTTATTAGTTGGACACATTAATTATTTTTAGCTTAAATTTCCTATTTGTTAAGTATGAACAAAAATACTTTATAGAGTTGTTGAGAACATGAAGTGAGATGTGTAGTGATAGTTACTAATGAAATCGCAGTCTATTATTAGTAACTGATGGCAAGTGGCCTTAGGAATAGAGGTGGAAGGTGATACTGAAATTGGTGTGGAGACACGTGTGAATTCCACGCTTCTTGTTTGGTGAGTGGTAGCTCTGTTAATGCACATAAAGAATTCTGGCACAAGGCAGAAGAACTCGTAGAGTGGTTGCCTAGTACGTGTGAGGGGCGGCCGGGTGCCAGTCTGCAATGCCGGGAAAAAAAAGCAAACCTGAAGTACAGAAGTACAGAAGCTCCGTGGAAAGAGAAGGGTATAGTGGTTTCAGTCCTAGCAGTTTTGGTTTTGAAGTAGTATTGGGACGGTAAGAATGTTAAGAATAAGGTTTCATCAGGAATGGTGGCACACACCTGTCATCCTAGCACTCTTAGAGGTTCAGTGCTCTTGGGAAAACCTGAGTTATATCAGAGATATACAGGAAACTCAGGATGCAAATGGCATTTGATGTGACTGAATGATCGAGGCAGTAAAATTGCCTCTGAAATTTATGTAGAAGGAAAGAAAAATTTGTAAATTCCCTAATTCTCCATCCTTTATTTTTGAATAAGAATAAATATGTGGAACAGAATACTGTCAATCAAACAATACTGCTTTCTAAACACTAAAGCAAATTGAGTGAGTAGTATTATGTGGGTTTTTCTTTTTTTTTTTTGAGACAGGTTCTCGCTTTGTAGTTCAGGCTGGCCCTGAGCTTACTGTGTAGCCCAGGCAAGCCTCGAACTCAGCAATCCTCCTGTCTGCCTCCCGAGTGCTGGGATTACAGGTGTGAGCCACCATGCCTGGCACTGTGGTATGTGGTATTGATGGCTGGTGGGCATGAGTCACCACACCCAGCATTGTACGTGGTTACTGGGATCGAACTCAGGACCTTCCACTTGTGAGGCAGGCACCGGAACCACTGAGCTAAATCTCTGGCCCAAGACGTTTTTTTATTTTTTATTTTGAACCAGGGCCTTGTCAAGTCACCTAAGTTTCTCAGCTGGGTGCAAACTTAACCATCTTCCTGCTTCAGCTTCCTAGAGTGCTGTGGTTGTAGACATGTTTGACTTGCCTCACTTTATAATGTAGCTAAGACTCTTTCATTTATACCTCATTAAGTCAAATTAAGTGATGAATATGAAAGTTTTTATAGCTGAAATGCTCCAAAAATGTAGGGTATTGAACAATTGTGATATTCATCTTCTCTGGTCTAGTAAACCATAGCTGGTAGTTTAGTTCACCATCTTTCTCAGTTAATTCTGAAAAAGAATTAATACCTTTTCTCTCCTGACTAGCTTTAAAAAAAATTATTCCCTGCTTCTTTTAATAAACTTGCTCACATGCTCTTGCTGTTCTCTCTAGATTGATGGTTCTCAAGAGTGTGGTCCTTAGACCAGTATTAGCACCTTTGTTATCTGCTATTTTGTTAGGAATGCAAGTACTTGGCCCCATTCCAGACTTTTGGACCAGCAGTCTGTTTTAGAAAGTTGTCTAGGTGGTTCTGATGCACACCAAAGTTTGAAAAGCTCTGTTGTTGAATAAAGGGGCCCTTCAAATATGTCCTCAGGTTTTTTGACTGCTGATTGTAAAGTACTTCTCCAGGTCACTGTGACTATTTATCTTCACAGCACAGCTGAAATTGAAAATACTTATTTACATTTTCAGTTGTCTTGAGACAGGTAGGACCTCACTATGTAGGCTGGCCTTGAAGCTTGTTTTATTTACTTATGTTTTTCAGACAGGTCTTGCTTTGTAGTTCAGGCTGGCCCTGAGCTCACTATGTATATAGCTCAGACAAGCCTGGGACTCAGCAATCCTCCTGCCTCTGCCTCCTGAGTGCTGGGATAACAGGTGTGAGTCACCACGCCCAGCATTGTGATATGTGGTACTGATTGCTGGTGGGCATGACTCACCACACCCAGTATTGTTTGTGGTTACTGGGGTTCAAACCAGGCACTTTGTACCTGCTAGGCAGGTGCTGGAACCACTGAGCTAAATCTCTGGCCCTTGAAGCTTATTTGTTGAGATGGTTTGTTCTGTAGGTTGACCTTAACTGTGAACCAACTACTTCCTAAGTGGTAGGATTACAGCCATCATGTCTGGCTTTCAAAATGTTCATTTTTGTTTACTTAGTTGTCTCTTATTTCTCAATAGAATATTGGAGAATGTAAGTTTAGTAAATGGCTAAGAATCACCTGGAGAGCTGCTGTTGGTGTGTTGTTTTTTTTTTTTTCCTTTTTGAGACAGGGTCTCACAATGCAGTTCAGGCTGGGTGGAACTGTGGGGCCCAGATTGTCCTCAAACTTGTAGTGATCCTGCCTCAGTCTCCTTAGTGCTGGGATTACAAGTGTGTAGTACCACACCTGACCTGGAGAGCTTTTTGAAATGCTGTTTTGGAAGTTTCTTTGTGAAACCTCAGATTCAGTTTTAGGGTCCACTCCAGATATCTGCATTTTGGTAATTTTTTTTTTTTTTTTTTGTGGTACCGGGGATCGAACTTGGGCCCTTGTGCGACCAAGGTTGGTGCGGTACCACTTGAGCTAAATCCTCTGCCCTAGATATCTGCATTTTGTTCCAATTTTAGTATATGTGCTGCCGAAGCGAGCACGATATCTGCATTTTGAATAAACACTTCATGTGGTTCTGATCCAGGTGCTACCTACTAAACTTTGAGGAAGTTGAATTTAAAAAGTGTAAAGAGAAAGTCTAACTTATTTTTGGAGTATTTGGAAAGTTAGAATAAACTAGTAAATATTTGTTGAATCTTAGCAATGACCTTTTTTAAGTGCTCTTGTGATTTTTTTTTTAAATGATACTTTCCTTTGGGGTTGAATCAGAATACCTAAAAGTAAATAAAAATTTATATTGCTGTATCTGAAAAAACTCAAATGAACTCATAAGTTGTTTGTAGTAGAGTATAGCTGAGAGCACCATGAAGTATGTGGCTAGAGAATTGGATTGGGAATTAAGTTGCATTGGGTCCTTCCTTCCTTCCTTCCGCCCCTCTCCGATTCTCCCTCTCTTTCTCCGTCCCCTCCCCTCCCTCCCTCCCTTCTCTCTCCCTCCCTCTCCCTGTCCCTCTCTCTCTCTCTCTCTCTCTGCCCCCCCATCCTCCTGCCTCAACCTCAAGTTGCATTGATTTCTGCTGTTAATAATCTATGTTAGGGCCGGAGGGTTAGCTCATTGGTTCCGGTGCCTGCCTTGCAAGCGCAAGGTCCTGAGTTCAATCCCCGGGAACCACATATAATGCTGGGCGTGGAGACACGCCCACCAACAATCAACACCGCATACCACAATGCCGGGCATGGTGGCTC
>PVIC010055130.1:0-11327 GCA_004025085.1 Thryonomys swinderianus | reverse complement strand
CTTCCTTCCTTCCTTCCTTCCTTCCTTCCTTCCTTCCTTCCTTCCTTCCTTCTTTTCTTTTTCCTCCCTCTCCCTCTCTCTTTCTCTCTTACTCTCTCTCTCTCTGGTACAAGAATTGAATTCAACACCTTGCACTTTGAAGGCAGACATGTCACTGAGCTAAATCCTCACTCAGCCCTTTCCAGTTTCATCTCTTAGAATTTCAGTTTGAATTTTTCAAAACTTTTCCCTTATCTCTACTTAACGTGTTTAATTTACCCCCTAGTTTTAAGGCATATACATTATATTTGTAGTAACTGTTTTAATGACCCTGTCAACCACTTAATATCTTTATCAATTCTGGGTCAGTTTTGGTTCATTGATTTTCCTCATATTTGGAACTCTGTTTGTCAGTATCTTTGTGTGTGTGTGATAATTTTTGAGTGTCAGGCATTATAAACCCTACTGCATTATTTGCTAAGTGTTTTGTTAGTTCTAGTTTTTGCTTTGAGGCTCTATTAGGCTGGACCAGAACAGCATTTAAACTTTAACTGTAAAGCTAATACTCTTCTGAGTACTTCATTATATAGCTTATGAATTATTGACCATGTTTTACCTGTTGGGAATAAGAACTATTCCCTGTGCAATCTCTGTTTATTGTTTCTTAGTCTTTGCAGATAGTTATTTTCCTGGCCTTGGCTTGATTCCTCAGATGACTCACTGGCCATACTCAGCTGAATACTTACATGTGACCCCATGAAGATCTCTGGCATTTTCTGTGCACAGCTGTCTTTACCACTGTGCCTGAGAATTCCAGCACTTGTGGTTTCTGAGGATCCCCTTCCTCTGTAGGGATTCCCCTATCTACTCCTCAGCATGGACACTTCCTCCAAATATCACTGTTTGTTGTTTACCTGACTGTCAAAGTCCTAAGAACCATTTTTAATATGTTTTTTGGTTTACTTAATTTTTAAATATTTGTACTTTATGTAGAAATTAAATCTAGTCTTTTTTTTTTTTTTTACTCTATCTTGACTAGAAGTGGATTGAATTATACGGGTATAAACATTTTGGTATCTTAAAGAGCATGTTAGTAACTTTAGGGTAATAAATCGTTTTTCTCTACATGCTACTTTAGTGGAAGGTATGGATTTTACCTTCCTACCTCTGTATCATTTTCTTTTGTTTCCATTTGTTCTCATTCAAATTTGAACTGAGTTTATTTTATGGAAAGCCTACAGTGGGCCAGGCACAGTACCATGGGAGTTAGAATCATATGATCTATTTCCTTTCCATAGAGAACTCAGGGCTTAGAGTTGCTCAGAGAGGTTACATAATATCCCTTAAATCATAGCTCTTAAACGCGCAGAACTGAATTTTCAACCCAGTCATTTGGTTCCTATTTGAATATCTTTTTCACTGTAGCAAACTGTCTTTTTTAACCCTTCTCTCTCTCTCTGTCTCTTTCTCCTCTTTCTCTCCTTCTCTCTTTCTCTCTCTCTCACACACACACGCACACACACACATACCCTGTATAACTGAGGACATTTCATAAGTATGTAGTCTAAAGAATCTTCACCCTCTTCAAATTTTTTTTTGTTTATCAGTGATTAAAAGACTTGTGAGGTATTTGAAAATGTGCAGTGTTAGAAATGACTAGGTCCAATGGGATAATAAGGAAAAGGGAGACTGCGGTGGTTTATTTTTTGGAACAGTCTTCAAGAGTTGTAAGTACTAATATGCTGGTAGAAACTTGCCTTTGGAGACACTGCAGTAATGTTGATTTGTGTCCAGTTAAAACTTCAACAAAACTGCCAATATAGGAGGAATTCTATGTTTGCTCATTTTCTTCAGATAGTAGGCCAAATGGAGAAATTTGTTAGGCCAATTCTGAAACATTACACCAAACCCAAACTGAATAAATTTAATCACATGTATTGGCAGTCCAGGGTTCCATGAGAATATTTCGATTTCTAAGAGTAATGTTTTTACTTTCTAATACCAGTAATAAAACCATGTGCAGAATTGTAAATTATATTAACATCCAAATAGGATTCAAAGAGGACAAGGAGGGAGAATGGTGTAGAGGAAGAGAATTGGAAGGTAAGAAAGTGGGCTTAGGTCTCAGCTTTCTGACTAGCACAGCTTTGAGACTTTAAGCAGGTCACTTTATCTAATGGAAGTTCTATTTTCATATTTAAAGTGAGAGCACTGAGTTTGAAAAGACCTGTAAAATAACTCCTAATATGAACATTATCACGATCCTTTGAGTATAAAGGTGACCTTATTTGACATAAGATTCTGTTTTCTTGTTATTTCTAGAAGTGACAACATTTTTTAAAAACTTAATTAGTATGCTCTCATATATCTACTTAAAAGGTCACAATCCAGTCTTATTGCCCATTTATTCACAAAAAGATTTATCAATTAAATTGATTTTGATAATTCCTAAAATTAAGGCCTCCAGCAAGGGCGACACTTTGCTGCTACGGAGGCTACTCAGAATCTGTTTCACAAATTTTGTTGGCAGTTAGTTCCCCAAAGTACTTTGAACAGTGGTGCTCTTGCAGGGTTAAGTATAAAGGGAAAGAGAGTAATAGTAGTTAGACTCATTGCTAATGTTTTTGTACTTAATGAAGTGATAAAATTGTTGGTACTTTTAATTATGTAGCCCTCAAAATCAACATTTGAAGGGTGTACAGTTTTAATTCCTGTTTTACAGATATGGCACAAAAAAGTTACATAACTGCCACAAGGTAATATGGTTAATAATAACAGTTGGGCAATCTTGGAAATGACCCAAATGCCCATCAACTGGAGACTGGATAAAGAAGATATGGTTTTTCTATAAAATGGAGTATTACTGTGCCTTAAAGAATGATAGGTTTGAGTCATTTATATTCAAATGGACATACCTTCAGGACACACTCGTAAGTGAAATAAATAGGTCACAGATGTGTAAATATTGTATCTGTTCTCTGGTATGAGAAACTGAAGATGTTATTGAGTTCTAGAATGTGTGACAGATAATATGGAATAGAAAATTTTCAAAGGAAAATGTGAAAGGGTGAGCGATGAGGAGTAAAGAAAAAATGTGATGGTAATAAAAAAGGGAAACAAAATGTGATTAGGGTGTGGGGGTTTTGGGGTGGGTAGAGGAATAGGAAAAAGTGAGAATTAACTTGTGTCATATACTGGTACAGATTTCCAATATTGAGTGGGATCATGATGTGTTACAATGTACTGATAAAGATAAAAATAAAAAATAATAATAACAGCTGAGACTTAAATCATCAAGATGTCACAGTCTGTCATCTTTTTTTTTTTTTGAGACAGGGTCTCACTATATATTCACTGACATTGAATTATTAAATAGCCCTTGCTAGCCTCAAACTTGAGGTGACCCCCTGTCTCAGGCCTCTGAGTGCTGGGATTACAGGCATCCAAATGGATTCAGAGAGGACAATGAGGCACCGTACCCGGTCACAGCCTACTCTCTTAACCACTGTACTGTACATGTACATTTATAAAATCAAGTATATCAAGTTACCTATTATTCTCCCACAGGTAGATACTTTATTTTTATTTTTAAAATCCTGCCTGTTATAAAGAAGTCCTGTTTGTAGAATCTATTTTGGGATGTTTCTAGACAATTACCATTTTAATTATTCTGGATCCTATTGAAAAATCATTTTGTATTGAAACTACCAGCTTAGTTGCATCTGATACATGCTGCAATAATGAATTGTCGGGTAATTTTTAGGTTATCTGTCATTCTGAACTGTTTGTTTTCATTTTTTTTAAAGAGGAGTTTGTGACAAAATATTTTAACTTATGTCATTAACAAGCACATCATTTAATTCAGTTGATATGTTTTTGTGTAGCAAGAATTTCTCAGTGGAAGAAATAGTCATGTGTTGATTTACATTGGGAAACAAACTCCATAAAAATCCTTACTTTCTATACCCAGAACATGGCTGACACCAATGCTTTCTATCCAGATTTATTGTTGTTGTACTGTATGTTTTTCATACCTTTATTATTAATTTTTCTGGAAATTAGGACTTTTCTGGGCTTTTCTGTCTTGCAAAACTTTTGAAAGTCTTAAAATGTATTTTATCTTCAATAAACCTTCTTTTGAGTTAATCATTTTTGCCTTCAACTTTTTTTCTTTTAGGTGTACAGTATAAATTTTAAATGTAGAAAATATTAGTTTTCCATAGCTGAATTCTTTGAAAAACTTTGTGTTTCACTGAACTTTGTAGTTCAGGAGATTTTAGGTGCCAGAACCTCAGAGCCAAATGGAAAGTCATTAGGAACAATTGCACTGGCTATTTCATGATCACAAGTTGAAAATGCAGAATCTTGGAAAAGGTGGCATCTTTCTGAATTCATGTAATTTTCAGAAAAGAAAAGGTTACAAGAAAGGAACTAAAGCTTGATCATGTAAGATCAGGGCAATAAAAAATGATGAGCACTAGAATTCAAAATAAAGAATGGATAAAGAACTGTGGTACTCGTTGCAATTCATTTTCAATAATTTAAAACAATTTTTAAAAGTAATTAAGATTGGGCCGGAGATTTAGCTCAGTGGTTCCAGCGCCTGCCTCACAAGTGCAAGGCCCTGAGTTCAATCCTGGTAACCACATACAATGCTGGGCGTGGTGACTCACGCCCACCAGCCATCAATCCCACATACCACAGTGCCGGGTGTGGTGGTTCACGCCTATAATCCCAGCACTCAGGAATGCAGAGGCTGGAGGATTGCTGAGTTCGAGGCTTGCCTGGGCTACATAGTGAGCTGAGGGCCAGCCTGAACTACAAAGCAAGACCCTGTCTCCAAAAAAAAAAAAAAAAAGTAATTAAGATTTAAGAGAAAAAGAAACCCAAGAATATCCAAACTGTCGGATAACTGTCCTCTGTTCCTCATAAACTTCAATACATCTTATTCCCTCATCCCCAGTTCTTTTGGAATACATAGCATTTTTCTTCAGAAAGGAAGTTCAGCCCAGCCCTGGGGCTCACATATGTAATTCCAGCTATTTGGGAGGCTCAGGCTGGCAGGTTGGATTTTGAAGCCTGTCTGGGCAACTAAGCAAGAACCCATCTTATAAAGTTGCCTTTTGGTCAGACTTGGTAATGGTGACTACTCTCTGTGGTCTTCACATAGCAGTGACCTCACGGTGTGAAAATCTGAGCTCTATCAGTGCATGTGCTTTCATCACAGTTCAATACCATTCTATTAAGATTTAGCCAAATTCAGTAATTTCTTTTTCAAGTGTACTCTTCTTATGAAACTCAGTTAACTTAAAAATGCTAAATTAGGGCCAGAGGGTTAGCTCAGTTGTTCCGGCGCCTGCCTTGCAAGCGCAAGGTTCTGAGTTTGATCCCCGGTAACCACATATAATGATGGGTGTGGAGACTCACGCCCACCAACAATCAACACCGCATACCACAATGCTGGACATGGTGGCTCACGCCTGTAATCCCAGCACTCGGGAGGCAGAGACAGGAGGATTGCTGAGTTCGCTGCGGCTTGCCTGGGCACCATAGTGAGCTCAGGGCCAGCCTGAACTACAAAGCAAGACCCTGTCTCAAAAGCAAAAAAAAAGCTAAATTATAATTTAAAGTTGATTTACAAGTTAGTGTGATAGACACTTGCCAAATGTACCACTGTTTTTTTTAGGCACAATGGAGAAGAGGATGCAAGTGGACAAGAAGCTTTCTATCTAGTTTAATAAGATTTAGTACATGAAAAAAGTCGGGGCAAGATAAAATAATCAAATGCTAAACTTTGTGATTACCAGTATGGTATCTTTAATTTTATGAGCATTAAAACTAATATTTAATGCTTTTAATTTTTTCATTTTATGAAAAACAAAATTTCATAATCAAATAATAGAATCACAATAGTCGAGAAAAAGGAGAAATCATTTGACTTTCCTAAAGCTTTCATTAAAAGGGATGAAGAAGGCTATGAGGTTATCAGAAGTGTTTGGAGGTTCTGTGGAGAGGGAGAAGAGCATAATGTAAGGTTGAAGGAAGAGATAAAAATATAAAGAACATTCTCCTGGTGCAGGAGGGTTTTATACCACTGCAAACCCACATTGGCGATTAACTCAGGCCCTTCATATTGAGCCTCATCACCAGCTCTTCTTTTATTATGAGACAGGGTATTACTAAATTGCCATGGTGGACTTGAATTTATAATCCTTTTGCTTGACTCCCACCGTGTTGGGGTTGCAAGTATGCATGCAGGGCTAAAGGATCATCTTGAAATTATGTGGCATGTGACACAGTGAAATTAAGACTGATGTTGATTTGGAAGGATACGCAATATTGAGTTGATAGGTTATTATTGATAAGCCTTAAGAGTTAGATAGTATTTTAGGAGTAAGTAAAGGCTGGTTCACATATATTCCTCTTGCTTTATCTTTCCTGTAACCAATTTTGAGATTTATCTTGAGATCTTGAGATTTATAAACTGATTAACTAAACCTCTAAGCATGACCCAGAGCAAAGCCAAGAATTAAATTTTATTGGGGTAATGAAATTAAGGTACTACCCTGGTACCTTAGCTCCATGAACTGAAGTAGTCTTTGAGCATACCACATGGTTAATAGAAAAAGTTATGAAATTAAAAGCATTTAAGATTATGCACTTCAGTTGACATTTTATTTTGACTTCTCTCTGTCTCTGTCTTTCCCTCTGTCAAGGAAGGGTCTGTCTCTAACAGATAGGGCCTCACTATGTTGCCTAGTCTGGTCTGGAACTTCTGAACTCCAACAGTTCTCTTGCCTTAGCCTCGTGAGTGAGATCACAGACACGCAGCACCATGGGCAGCTTTAGTTAGCTGATTCTCTTGAAGTATGTAAGGCAGCCAACAATTGTATTGACACATGACAATTTTATTTTCTTTCTCACCTTATTACTGTGGCTAAGTCCTCTGGTTCTGTGTGGTAGGTTACGATGTATCATACCACCCCCAAAACTTAGTAGTATAATCAGTCCTCTACCACTGGGTTCTCCTCCTGAGGAAGGAGTGGAAGAATGAAGCAGACGGGACATCAGTGGAGAGTGGAGCCAATTGTAGTTTGTTAGAAAGAACAAAAGGGAAGCTCTCACTGGTTGAAAACCGATTCCAAGGGAGGACCCCTCGGAAGCATCTAAATCTAAAGGTTTTCACGCAGTTTTTGGTGAGTGACAGCAGCTGACACTGATTGAAAATGATGATGTATGAAAACACAGTTGCCACTGTTGCTAGGCTTTTGCTGTCTGGAGAGCAGACTTCATTACTTTTTTGTCTTTTGAACTCCAATTTTCTAAAGGTTATCTCTGTTTATCCAGGTCCTGCCCTTCAGTTTATCCAGGCTTTTTCCCTTTGTCCCTAAATCTCCTGGCCTCAGTAGTTCAAAACAAGTTTATTATCCTTAGTTCCTCCCAGTGCTGTGGTGACTGAAGTTTAGCTGAGCGTTTTCCATAGCCTTTTGTGCATGTGCAGTGAGAGCTGTGGCTAAAGTCACCCAAAGATGCTCACGTGTTTGGTGGCGCAGCTGGAATGATGGAAGCAGCAGGGGCTGGCAGGGCATCTGTCACTTTCTTTTTCCCAGCAGCCTCTCCACATGGCTAGCTTGAGCTTCCTTACACATGGCATTCTCAGGGTTGTCAGATTTCTTAAACGGGGGTTGTTTTGTCCCAGAGTGAGCATTCAGAGAGGAGAAGTAGGAATTTCCAGGCCACTTAAGGGCTGTGCCTAAGGTATCAATTACAGTGTCTTAATTAAGTTTAAACTCTTCTTATATTCTTGGGGTAAGTTTTACTTGCCTATTATTTTTTACTTTCTTAACAGCTCTGGCTTAGATTTGCTGATATCTTATATTTAGTATTTTGTAATTCTTTATAAATAAGGCTGGTTTATCGTTTTATTTTTTGTGTATTGCTCTTGTCTAAAAACTGGGAGGGTTGCAATAGTGGAAGATGAATTAAGCTCTCTAAATTTTCCTACATTTCAGAAGAAATTGTACAATTTAAATTTAAGTGGTACACCTCACTGATTTAGTGCATTTTGTGCTCCTATAAAAATACCTCAGACAAATATTCAAATCATAGTATTATCCCCTTGGCTTCTTAAAAGTATGTCTTTTTTCACATCCAAAATGCATTTATTCCATCCCAGTACCCTCTAAAGCCTTAGCTCATTCCAGCTTCAACTCAAAAATTCAAAGTCTCATCTAAATCAGGTGTGGGGCAGACCTCCCTCCAGGTGTCAGCTTATGAAATGAACCAAGTCATCCATACTTAAAATACAATGGGAGAGACATTCCCATTCTAAAGGGGAAGAATAGGAAGTGGGGGGGGGGGGGACAAGTCTTAAGCAAATGTAAAACAGAACAGGGTGAACAGTTCATAGAACTGAATCTTTTTTGTGATAGCCTCTTACTGTATAGTTTAAGATGGCCTTGAACTCACTGTGTAGTCCAGGCTGGCCTTGAACTCTCCACCTGTCTCAGCCTCCCTGAGTACTGGGATTATAGTTATGCGCCACTGCACCTGGTTTTAGAACTAAATTTTAAGGCTAGAGAATAATTTTATTTTTACTCCATGTGTTGCCTTCTAGATACATTAGGATGGAAGTGGGGTCCCCAAAGCCTCCAGCAGCCTTGCTTCTGTGGCTTTACCAGGCTTAGCCTATGGAGTGAGTCTCACAGGTTGGAGTTTGTGCCTGCAGCTCTCCTTGGCTGATACTGCACACTAGTATCTCTGTAGTTCTCTTTGACAGCAGTCTAACCCCAGTGGTTCCTTAGACATTGCACCAGTGGAGACTTTCTTTAAAATGCTTTTGTGATCTGTCTCCCACTGTCTTTGGATAGCACCTACCTTTCATCTATTCACAGTAATCTCCTTATCCAGTAGTTCTTTACCACACCCTAGGTATTCTGTCCCAGATGCACATTTTCATTTTTTTTTATATGGCCAGGCTGAGGACTTCTCCTGAATTTATTATTTTTTTTTTTTTGCAATAGTGGGGATTGAACTTGGGCCCTGTGCTTCCAAGGTAGGTGTGGTACCACTTGAGCTAAATCCCCAACCCCTCCTGAAATTTTTATATTCTGCTTTCCTTTTAGTGAAAAATTCCATTTTAAAATCATTTCTCTCCCTTTGCTTTTTACTATATATAGTTCAAAGGATCCACACAGCAACCTGAATGCTTTGTTTCTTAAATACTTTTTCCACAAGATACTTAAGTCCACTACTTTTGAATCCTTTCTCTTGTATACCCTACCTTTAGCTAGTTGACTGTGTTGAGGTGTGTAAGGTAGATAATAATGATGTCTGCAGATGACAGTTATGTTTCTTTTTCTCACCCTATTACTATGGCTAAATCCCCTCACTCTGGGTCTTCAATTGTAATGTTATCACATCACCCCAAAAACTTAGTAGTGTAACGAGGACACAATTCAACCAAGTTCCTTTCTGCCATACAACAAGGATGGTCTTTCTTCTAGTTTCTAGTACAAACTTTGTTTTTTCATTTCCATTTGTGGCCTCATCATTTGTCTTTACTGTCCATATTCTTGTTTGCATTCTGCTCATGGCCACTTCTCTTGAGAAGATGTAGGCTTTGCCTACATCTTCTCTGCTTCTCAGCCTTAATTAGAAGCATCTCTTAACTTTCCCTTCATGGCAGTCTAGGCCTTTCTAGTTTGTTCTTCAGTTTCTCTCAGCCTCTACCCATTATCCAGTACCAAAGATTTTTGTAAATTATTACATCCAAGTTATAGCAGCACCCTGGTCCTGGTACCAACTCTTTCTTAGTTCCTTCCTTCCTTTTCTTCCTTTCCTTCCTTTCCTTCCTTCCTTCCTTCCTTCCTTCCTTCCTTTCTCCCTCTCTCTCTCTCTCTCTCTCTCTCTCTTTCTTTCTTTCTTTCTTTCTTTCTTTCTTTCTTTCTTTCTTTCTTTCTTTCTTTCTTTCTTTCTTTCTTTCTTTCTTTCTTTCTTTCTTTCTTTCTTTCTTTCCTTCTTTCTTGCTTTCTTTATCTCCTTCCTCCCTTCTTTCCTGACAGGGTCTCGCTTTGTAGTTCAGGCTAGCCCTGAGTTCACTGTGTAGCCCAGGTAAGCCTCCAACTCAGCAATCCTCCTGCCTCTGCCTACCGCATGCTGGGATTATAGACTTGAGCCCAGGATTTGTGGTATGTAGTAGGGATTGCCGGTGGCGTGGGTCACCATGCCTGGTATTGTTGTACGTGGTTACTGGGATTGAACCAGGGACCTTCTGCTTGCTAGGCAGGCAGTGGGACCACTGAGCTAAATCTCTGGCCCTGTTTTAGTTTCTTTTGCACTGCTGCTATAATCAAATATCTGAGACAAGAAATTTGTAATGAATAGAAATTTATTTTCAGAGTTCTGTAGGCTAGAAGTCCAGGGAAAAGGCACCAGCATATGGGAAAGGCCTTCTTATAACTTTCCATATGCATCAGATAATAGCAGAAAGGCAAAGGGAAAGTTAAAGGCAAAGGAAAAAAACACTCCAAGCTTGCCCTTTTATAAGGAACTTACTGCCATGACAGTGACATTAATCCATTCCTGAGAGTGGAGCCATCATGACCCAAACATCTGTCACTTCTCAGGACTGTTAAAGGTTAGGTTAGGTTTCAGTACATTTTGGAAAGGGTGAACATGGTCGATGGTACTTCTTTCTCTGCTTCGATGGCCTTTTTTAGTTTCCTTGTGGTTATTGATCTAGTCAAGTTTTCAGTCACTCACAGAAACAATTGGTAATTTGTTGTTTGCTAGAGAATCATTTGCTTTCCCTAGTTTTAAAAATTGTTGGCATGAAATTGTAGTTTTCCTCTTTAAATTAAAAAATCTTGTCTGTATCTATAGCTTGTCCTTTCTTGATTCTAATTCTGAAATACTTTTCTGTATATTTCCTCAAGTGTGTTTATTATACATTTTAAATTAAACTTGGTAAGTGCACATGGATAATATTATGAAAAAATCTGGGAATCATTTAGCCTGTTCTTATGCCATATGTGGTTTTTCTTGCCTGAAATGAGTTATTTGAGTTGTAAATTGGAAATGCGAAGAGTTGATTATTGTTCTATAAGTGTTGCTTCATCAGTATTATTTGCTAGTTTTGAGATATTTCTTGGTTAGACCTGACACACTCATTATCACATGCTTTCACACCATCTACCAACTCCTTAATAGAACTTTCCCACCCATGATGCTGCCATTTAAATATGTTAATATAAGTAACAATAATATTTTCTTTCTTTCTTTCTTTCTTTCTTTCTTTCTTTCTTTCTTTCTTTCTTTCTTTCTTTCTTTCTTTCTTTCTTTCTTTC
>PVIC010055129.1:0-11328 GCA_004025085.1 Thryonomys swinderianus | reverse complement strand
GAGTCGGGATCAACCTCTTTTGGCCAGATGTGATCTTTGACTGTGAGTCCCCAGAGGGAAGGAAGGGGTTGTGCATGTCCTGGCTGAAGTCTCTCTTGCCTCGAACACACTGTAAATACATCAGTAAATAACATGGCTAAACTAGCAGAGCTTAGAGCCCCAGCACAGGGGCCAAGGGTCTGTCTGGTCATCAGGACACGGATCATAAGAACCATGTCTGAAAATTCCTCTGTCATGAACAGCTGCTCACACACATACAAAGTGTGATTTTCTAAAATGCAGTGATGACGGTAAAAACAAAAAATGGAAACAAAGCTAATGTATTAGGGGGCAGAGGCTTTAGGGAGGGCAAAGGAATGGGAAAACTTGAGAGTCAAGGTACATTATGTACAGGTACAAATTCTCCATGATGAATGTGATCCCAGTGTATACCTAAAATGTACCAATAAGTTCGATAGAGGCAAAAATGCAGTGAACATTCTCTACGTTAAAAAATATACTATGATAAAGGACACCCTGCCATTAAATCCCCACAGAATGCTCCCCTTCACTTCAAACATACTTATCCCCACTGTTTATAGTGCTTTCGGAAGTAGTTCAGGAGTCCTCTTTCATGAGCATCTCTAGTTGTGTTCTTATGATTGCTTCAACATACTGAAGCAATTTGAATTATTTACCTTTCATGATCGTTTTGATTTCAGGGAAGAGCCAGACGTTGCCTGGTACCGACCGACGAATAAAGTGGATGAGGACACGCGGAATGGTTTTGAGTCTCTCTTTTCTCTGGAAGGCCCTTGGCAACAGCGTTCCTCTTATTTTTGATCATTGCTCTGTGAAGACATTTGCAAAAGAGGACTCCCTGAACGGCTTCAGAAAGCGACAAAACACGGGATAAGTGTGTCTGGAGCAAGGGCCAGTGTTCCAAAGCGGACTAGGGGCACCTATCACTCACTGTTTAGCTTGCTCGGCCCTTGTGTGGGAGAGAGGACGGAGGGCTCTTCACACAGATCCTCCTCCAAGTATCCTGGAAGCCACATGGATGAGGAGCCCGAGTGCGCTGCTTCCCAGACCCAGGCTGACAGTGCAGCGTAACCCTGAGAGGTGCCAGAAGCCTCAGGGGTGGAGCCGGAAATGGCCCTGCCAATAGCTCCACTCTTGGCCGAGGATCACAGTTGTGGGGTTGGCAGTGCATGTGGGGAGTTTCCATGCATCATCAGGGATCACACATGGGCATCAGTTCACTGGGGACAGAAGTCTCCACTGCACCAAGTGTGGAGCAGCGACAGAACCTCCCCTCCCCCCTCCTTCTGCCTCCCTCCCATCCCCCACCTTCATTCCAATACTGCAGAGTGGGAGAAAGCTGGGAGTGGACTATTCAATAGGCCAGATCAGATGGTGAGCTTTGGGGGGCAGACTGATAGTCAGATCCCTCGCTTCAACCTAGACCAAAATTAATTCCAGATGGCTTGGAGAATTACATATAAAACATGAATCCATTAAAGAAGAAACTTCAAAGGCATCGCGGGTTAGAGGTGATCCTGGAGATGAACCTCCCACACATGAAAGCGAGGAGAGTAAGAGCTTGCTAAGGCTGAGCGCAGAAACACGCAGAACTTCTCCAAGCCGGAGAGACGCCCTGAGCAACATCAAGGGAAAATCCCAGAACGCATCGTGTACGAAAGGTGCCTGTCCAATAGCGTGTTCGTTAACATTCAATGAATTATGACAAAGCAACAGAAAACGGGAAAAATTGCAAAAAGTAGTGCAGCCTTTCTAGACCTGCGCAGGAATTTGTATAAAGGATACGAGGTTTGCTCCTGCTTTCTGAACAGTAACTCCTACATTTGGAATCTAAGGAAATAATAAAACATGTGAAGACACTGAAAAAGCCTTATATCAAAAGATACTCGCTATGGTGGTTACATTTTGACTGTCAACTTGCCTGGCCTCAAGACTCCTAGAACAGTAAAGCACACTTTGCGGTGTGTCTGGGTGGGGTCCGGGGGTAGGGCTATATCTGGTCCCCGGATCTTTCCTTCTGATTCTTCTGCTTTCTTGCAACTTCCTGTCTGCCAGGAGCTGAATGAAATTTCGCTGCCACATCTCTCTGTGACGCTGTTTCTGACTTGAGGGCAGACAACCATGGATTGGATCCTCTGAAGCCATGAGCCAGAATTAATTCTTCCCTTGTTAAGTTTTGTTTTGGTTTGGTGGGGTATTTAGTCCAAGCAATGGAAAGCTGACTGGTCTGTTCACTGTGTGATTCACACTGGGGAAGGAGGAGAAGTCCAAATGTCCCTCAGCTGGGAATTCACTTGAAAAATGCACAACTTTGTGTTGCAGTCTCAACAAACCAATGGTCTTCACAAGTAACGGAGAAGAAAATATGCTACACTACAGGCAAATGTGATCCTAGTTTTGGAGTATATCTCTCCTTTTCCTTTCTCTCCCCCTCCCTTTCCTTCCTGTCCCTTCTCTTTTCTTCCTTTCCTCTCTCTGCCTTTCTCTCTCTCTCTGATTCTGCCACACACACACACACACACACACACTACAAAAAGTAACCAAAATATTAATGCAAGTTATCCTTTTTTTTTTTTTTTTTGAGACAGAGTCTCGCTTTGTAGTTCAGGCTGGCCCTGAGCTCACTATGGAGCCCAGGCAAGCCTCGAACTCAGCAGTCCTCCTGCCTCTGCCTCCCAAGTGCTGGGATGACAGGCATGAGCCACCACGCCTGACTAATGCAAGTTATCTTTTAAGGGTAAGCCTATTAATACTTTTTGTATGTTTTGCAAGTATGTAATAAAATCAGTGGGGAAAAATACTCATTTTGTAAAATGCACACTGAGAAGGGGCCCCATGTCTTAACAGTAAGTGGACATTCCCCACCTGCCTGCTGAGGTGGGGAGAACTCTAACTCTTCACATGGCTATCTTGGGTTTCCTGAGAGCATAACCATTTCACAGAGGCTGAACTTCACACATGGCAGCTGGCTTGCCCAGAGCTCACAAGCAAAGCTGTTAGGCTTCCTAAAGACATAGATCCAGAACTGAAATGATATCGCTGCTCCATTTTGTTCATTAGATGGGCCATAGGCTGCCCGATTGAAGTTCATGAGTCTAGAACTTTCTCCTACACACAGCCCTTAAAAGAACCATATAGCAAACTCAATGGAAATGCAGACTGTTTGGTGACAAAAATGTCAGTTGCAGAAGTGTACATTTACCTCTATGGGCCCTCTTAAATTTAGCGACACTTGTAAGAAGATAGTTCATAAGGCACAACTCTCATTTGACACAGTGTATGGATATATCTGTCCAAACATCTTTAAATGACTACTTTTATAACTGCCACTCAGTGAAACAACTGTCATTAAATATCAAGATCTAATTATCATTCCCTTAGACACCAGCTGATAGCAGCAATAATAGGAGGTCAAACATCACTCAGACTTCTTTGGTGAAACCCAAGCTAGACTATTTTGGATATAGTTCAAAATACTTTTCTAGCCACCCAAGCGATTATGACAGGACCCCAGAAGGACTGAAGGACCCAGACATTCAGCGGAAGTCACATGAACCATGGTGGGCAGATAGGGGGCTACCTGGCCAAAAGAAGGGTTGGTGGAAACCTAGAAGGGGAGCAAAGTCCCTCGATCTTCCCACTCCCCTGAGCACCGACATGCACCCCCATGCTTAGGCCAGACCTTGTTCTTTAGTTTCCTCTGCTCCCTTCTCTGTTTTGACCTTTTTTCTTATCTGATAATTGCTAAAATAATATAAAACTCATTCTGTCCTTGATTGATACTATACCAGCAGCACACAGTGACTGCTCCCCTGCTTGTGTAACCCTCCCACAGCTCTTATCATAACTTTGGTCTTTCTTCACACTTAAATGTCCCATCACAAGAGCTAGCACTTACTGTCTTCTCTTACTCACCTCCACTCCTAGCCCTGTGTCTACCTTCCTCTTCCCTCTGTTCTAGTCAGCATTCCATTACCATAACACACATTTGAGATGAATATGCTTAAAAAGACGAAAGGTTCAGTTTGGTTCACAGTTTTGAGTTTCACCCCATGATCGATTGGCCCCATCTGTTTGGGTCTGTGGTGACACAGGACACCCTGATGAAAGCCTGCAGCAAAGAAAGGCCATTAATCTCTCGGCCCGATGTGCTATGGCCGCAACTCCAGATCTACAAACTCACTGTGTCCAAAATCTAAGTCTTTAAACCCTAAAGTTGAGCTGCTTCTTCCCACTCGCTGAGGTTCTAATGCTGGAAAATATATTTTCCTTTCCTCACCCTGTATCCAGTGCTGACTAATTGAACAAACTAACTCCATTCCTTTACATCATTCCCCAGCCTCTATCTTTCTGCCATCTCCACCTCTACAGCTTTGGCTTAAACCAGAGTTTGACAAACTTTTCCTAATAATAAATATTCTGGGCATTGAGAACCATCTGGCCTATATTGCAAGTACTCACCATAGTTAGAGAATTTGTAAATAAATAAGTGTGACTGTGTTCTAACAAAGTTATTTATGGGTATTAAAATTTGAATTTTATATAAGTTTTACATGGCACAGCATATTCTTTTTTTAAGCCTTTCTTTCAGCTGTGATAAAATGAAAAATGCATTCTCAGCCTATTGTCCATGCAAACCCCGATGACAAGCTGGATCTGGAGTCGTGGCCGTAGTTGGGCAACTCTTAGCTTAGTCGTCACATCTCCCGCCTGAAACAATCTCCCTTCCTCCAGCCTCTGCCCCTCAGGTCATCTGCCAGGGACCTGCCTGTGGGATCCTCCCAAGAGAGAAGCTGTGGCCACTCTTTCCAATGTAAAACCTCCCACCGTCTCAGCTACCCTGAGAGCAAGGCTCCTCAGCCTGAGCATTATTGCTATTTGGAGCCAGAACATTCTTTGTTGCACCAGAGACTGTCTTAAGCTTTGAGAGAGCAGCAGCATCTCCCGGGCAGTGTTGCAGGATCGCCCCTGGTTGAGAGCCACCACTGTGGGCATGAAGTCCCTGCACCTTGAGCCACACACAGGCTCTGCCTGCTTCTGCTCTGCCTCGGCTGCCGCAGGTGCCTCTTCCTCCTCGGGCTGGGCCAAGCTGTCTGCGGTGTCCCGACACAGTGAGTTCTTCTCGTCTTCGTCTCCTTGCTCTTGGGTCCTCTCCTGCCCCCCCCCCTTCCCTCCTGACCTCCAGGAAAGCCCACATAGCTTCCCATCCTCAGCGCTTTCCTTCTGGCACATCTCTCAGCACAGAAAGAATCAAGTCCCGCTCTGCTCCCTGCCACTGTGTGCTCGTGGTCAGCCTTCCATTGCTTCTCTGAAGCACCAAAATTTTCCATCTGGGATTTGGAGGGCGGTGCCTGGCTGCATAAATAAATGGTAACGTGAGGCTCAGAAAGTCAGTGTTGATGCTGGTGGAGCCCAGGGCCGGTAGATGAGTCTCCTGATGCTAAAGTTTTCATCCACCCTTTGTCGTGCATAGTTCAGGCTTTGATTATTAGATCTGAAAACTTTATAAATATAAAGCCATCATTTTCAGGGAGCAAGACAGGTTGGGGAAGATGTTTTTGGACGCGTGCTGTGGCATTCTACGTGCGCGGATGTCCTCTGAAGGCGCTGGGGCTCACCAGCAGGGCACTGGGTAAGGGAGACTGGATTATAGCGCCACGACGGGCCCTGCTCAAACCCACGCCAGAGCGACCGAGGGGAAAGGCAGAAGGTTCTCGACGAGTTCAGCAGCACCGAGGTCAGGAGAGAGGCAGTAAACACGAGACGCACCAGGATCCCAGCGACCTGGATGCTCACATGCCGCGGAGGATTTTCTAGCTGCCTCAAGAAGAGAGAAATGACTGTAATTAACCCACACTAGAGTATAATATTATGACACTTGATTTTTGCAGCAGGGCTTTGAGCACCTTCCAACCACCCGCAGCCTCTTGGCTGTGGCAGCCGCTGCCACCTGGGGTTTAAGTAGCTCAGGAGGAGTTTTCGCAAAGCGCTCACAGCACTGAGACACGGAGCATCTGGTTTTCATTTCAGGCATGGGGGTCACCGAGAGGATTACACAAACAAAGGAAGAAGTGGAAACGCAAGCTGGACCCTCGAAGGCTGGGGCCGCCCTGGTTTGCCTGATGGGGAAGCCGCGCTGAAGGCAGAGGGCATCTGACCATCTCACCACACCCGACACCCCTGGCTCTGACAGGAGGCAGAGGCAGTGGGCATCTGACCAGCCAGACCACCCTCTGGACGCTTCCTTGGGCCTGAAATTGGCTTTCATCAAGTGAATCCGGATCCTCTACCTCTCCCTGTACTTCTCCCCACATAGAACGCCACCTACAATCCGCGCCCCAGACGGGAGCAGGGAAGGCCTGGCTGTCCGGCCCTCAGCCCCAGCCCCGTCTTGGAGCAGCCAGGAGGAATTCTGGACTCCTAGAGCCTGACGCTTGGCAGCTGGAAGGCAGGCTGCGGCCTTCTTCCCAAACACTCCTTTCACAGAGGACGAGCCCAAGACGGGCACTAGAAGAACCCACCCAGGAGGCTCTCACAGGCCTGTGTGTGCCTGAGCAGGTGCTAAAGCACCGCTGTCTGCCAGATGTCCAGCCCCGGGGCTGCCTTCCCCGAGACGGAGGCCTTTCCCCCACAGTGCAGTACTGTGCAGCCTTCGTGAGAACGCAGGGGTCTCGAAAGGCTGGAGGGGGGAGCAGTCTTCACGAAACGTTGCTAAGAGGCAGAGAGCCAAGGGGAGAACTTTGAGCTTGGGGGTAAACGTCTCTTTTGGCTTCCCGTCACTGGGTCAGAGACCAGGACAACCAGTGTAGGAGGAAAGGTTTGTTTTTGCTTACAGTTTTGGAGGTTCCTGTGCATGATCAGTTGGTCCCATTGGTTTGGGGCCTGAGGGGGAATTTGTGACCGGAGGACCTGGTCGCAAAACCATTCATCCCACAGACCATAAGTAAAAAGAGAGGAGGAAGAAGAGATCAGCGTCTCCCTTCTTAGGGTGCATCTGCAGTGACATAAAACCCCCACTAGACCCCAACTCGGGAAAGCCCCACCTCCTCCTGACGCTGCCATCCTGGAGACCAGGTCTGGGTCTGCAGAGACATTCAAGTCCAAATAATGGAATAATGGGCTAAATATATTTTTGCTTCATGTTATTGTGGGCTGAACCATATCCCTCCAAAATATATGGCCAAATCCTAATCTCCAGTAACTGTAAATAGGACTTTACGTAGAAATACAGTCTCGGCAGATGAGAGCAGGTTGGTGGCCCTAAATCCAAAGACAAGTGTCACTGGGAGAGAGAAGAGGGAGTCACAGAGACCCTAGAGTAAGGCCGTGTAACACAGAGGCCAAGAGCAGAAATATGCTGCTCAAGCCAACAAACTGCAGGGGCTGCTAGAGGCTACGAGAAATAAAGAAAATCCTACCTTCGACCCTAGCCCTGCCTACATCTTCTTGGGAGGCTTCTGGCTTCCAGAACTATGAAAGGAAACATCTCCGTCGTTTGAAGCCACCAAGATTATAGTAAGTGGTTATGGTAGCAATAAGGAAACTTGAAGAAGTAGAAGCCTAGATCTTTGGAAGTCAATTTAAATTATACTGAATGTAAAATTTTTTTTTTTTTTTTTGCTTTTTGGAGACAGGGTCTCGCTTTGTAGTTCAGGCTGGCCCTGAGCTCACTATGGAGCCCAGGCAAGCCGCCGCGAACTCAGCAATCCTCCTGTCTCTGCCTCCGGAGTGCTGGGATGACAGGCGTGAGCCACCACGTCCGGCACTGTGGTATGTGGTGTTGATTGTTGGTGGGCGTGAGTCTCCATGCCCAGCATTCTATGTGGTTACCGGGGATAAAACTCAGGACCTTGCGCTTGCGAGGCAGGCGCCGGAACCACTGAGCTAACCCTCTGGCCCAAAATAAATATTTTTTAAATCAATAACCAATATGGGTTTGATCCCTAGTACTAAAAAAAAGAGGGAAAAATCAATAACCAATAATACTTATATACAAGGAGTGATCATATAGTAAAAATTTAAATTTAAAAAAATGTATTACAAAGACACATTGCCATGAATTACTCTGGAAATATGGTACCTCCCCTCTTATCCCATTACCCTTGTTGCTTTCTGAGGTAGTTCCGGAAGGCCTTTTTTTGTGAGTGTTTTTACAAAGTGTGATTTAAAAAATAAGTGAATTCTGCGGCCAAGTCCCACCCAATAGAAACAGGCTTGAAAAACATTGCATGTACCCTCATTTCCACCTTAGTCTTCATCTCTTCCATTCTGCAACTTCTGGCTCTTACTCAAAGTCACAGCCATATGAAAAGTAAATGTTTCGAGCCAACTCGGGACATCAAAGCAACCAGGACAGTACAACTACAGACGCTCAGGAAACAGGACTCCCAGAGCTGCTGCAGACGGTGAACAGAACAACACACTGGCACAAGTGTATTCGAAGTGAGGGGAAGTGTTTGGAGGGAAATGAGTGAATTCTTTCTTTCATTGGGATAAAAAAGTTTAATTTAAACATTCACCATATATTTTGATCACACCAGTAATTAATGATTTTAAATTATCCTCTTTATAATAAGGATCCAATAAATTAAGTTCTAAGGGATAAATACAACAAAAGATATACAGGACTTCTACATGGAAAAAATAGTGTTATTTTAAATATTAAGGAGGTCTAAATAAAATATATTATGTTTATGACTAGGAAAGCTCAGTAATGTAAATATATTCATTTGCTCCAGGTGGGTTAATGTAACTGCAGTGTAGTTTTTATGTGTTTGGCTTTTGAGGTTATTTTCACTTTTTTGTAGCAAAACATTTATTGGTACCTTTTAGGGATACATGATGATAACGCTCATCACAGGGTGCACCTGTACCTGATACACCAATGTGGCTACAGTCAACACCTAGGTGGGTATTTGTGAGAAGTGATAAGCTGATTCTGAAACCTCTACAAAAGCTCAAAATTCAAGAATGGCTAAGACAGTTCTGGAAAACAGAAATAACGAAGAAGGGCTTACCCTACTGAGGACAGAGACTTACTGTAAGACAACAGTGACTCACTCTGCAGGTTACCAGCCAGAGACAAACTGACCAACAAACAGAATAGAACATCTGTTTTTGATTTATAACTGAAGAGTTGCACTAGAGAAATGGAGGGGTTTCCATGTATGGTTCTGCTGTGGCTTGAATATAGTCCCTCTCCTCTGAAACCCATGCTGGCCCTTGATTGCCACTGTGGCTATACTGACAGGTAGCTCCCTAAGTGGGATTAACATCTTTTTTTGCTTGGTTAATCCTCAAGGGATTGGGCTAGTTATCACCATGATGGTGGGTTGCTATAAAGCAAGCTGCTCCTTGAGTTTTGCGTCTTTTTTTTTCATATATTTCCACATGTTCTTCCATCGTCTGTCCTCTGTTGAACAAGCATGAAGCCCTTCACAAATA
Organism: Thryonomys swinderianus; assembly: GCA_004025085.1. Taxonomy (NCBI): domain Eukaryota; kingdom Metazoa; phylum Chordata; class Mammalia; order Rodentia; family Thryonomyidae; genus Thryonomys; species Thryonomys swinderianus. The sequence continues at coordinate 1,863 of PVIC010055129.1, read as the reverse complement.
TGATCACCTGACCTTGGACTTCCCAGTTCCAGAAATATGAGGCTTAGAACCTTATTCCTTTATAAATTACTCAGCCTCCAGTATCTTGTTACAGCAAGAGAAAACAACTAAGAGAAGTCCCAAGTCAACTGGTTTTGCACACAGAAACCTTGTTTCTCTTTCCAGCACTTCAAACCACATACAGAAATCAATTCTGTGTCCATTTTACATCTAAATGTGATCAAGAAAGCAATAATTTTAGCTAGAAACCCAACAGGTAAATGTCTCCTAAGAGTAAAAAGATTTCTTAAACAAAACACGGAATGGCCATAGGGAAATGTTCTTACTGGATTTCACCAAAAATCGAGAACTTCTGTTCATCAAAAGACACTATCAAGTCAGTGGGAAAGAAAGCCATAGAGATAAGATATCTATGTTCTTTCCAACTGATGAAAGATTTATATCCAGATTATATAAATAACATCTGCAATTAAACAGCAACAAAAAGACAACCCAGCCGGGGGTGGTGGCTCATGCCTGTAATCCCAGCACTCAGGAGGCAGAGACAGGAGGACTGCTGAATTCAAGGCTTGCCTGGGCTACATAGTGAGCTCAGGGCCAACCTGAACTACAAAGTGAGACCCTGTCTCAAAAATAAATAATAAATAATAAATAAAAAGACAACCCAAAGGAAAATTATATGGGTAAGAAAGTTGATGAGACACTTTATGAAAGAGGCTACCCTAATGAGAAGTAAAAGCATAAAAAGCTATTCAGCCACTAGTCTTAAGACAAATGCCAATGGAATCACAAAAAGCATGTGTGCATCAGAAAAGCTCCAATTAAATTCTGACAATACCATGTATTAATAGAGATGACAAACAATTGAAAATCTCATATGCTGCTAGGAGAAGGAAAAAGTTATACAATATACTGGAAAACTGTTTGGCAATATCTATTCAAGTTGTACCTAGACATATATTTACTTCAAGATGTGAACAAAACCAGCTAAGACTTGAACAATAGTCATACTGTATCACCACAAAAATGAAAAAATACAAATGCCTCTTAACAAGAGAATGAATATGGACCTTGTGATATATTCATTCTTGGATGATTGAAGAACAGAGAAATGAATGAACCACCACTACAAGCAAAACCTGTGATACAGAGAGAAGAAAGCTAACTTCAAAACCAGACACAGCTGTAATCCCAGCATGCTTGAAAACTGAGGCAGGGGACAGAGGCAGGAGGCACGTATTTGAACACAGCTTGAGGAACTTAGTGACTTAGTGAAACCCTCTCTCGAAATACAAAATAAATAAAGGGTTGGGGATGTAGCTCAGTATGAAATCCTAGGTTCAATGACCAGTACTTCAAAATACAAAGAACACAACAGTATACTCGGCTTTAACACTGTCCTATGGTGCTAGAAGTCAAAGAAGGAAGAGGGTAACAATCAGGTAGAAGTCTGAGGTACTGGCAAAGTTCCCTTTTTTGGCCTGGGTTGTGGTTACCTGAGTGTGCTCATGCTGTGATAATCCATTGACCTGTACTTTCATGGAGTGCTTTGGTTTCAGTGTTGATCTCCTCCTAAATTCATGTGTTGAAACCTAACCCCTGAGGTGATAGTATCAGGAGAGGGGCTTACTCATCATAGCTAAATCTTGGAGACAGCCTATATGTGTGGAGAGCCAAAGGGCAACCGCGCCCACAAGATGGCGCTGAGGAAGTAGGTCAAGTGGTCTGAACCACTGAAAAACAAGTCTATATCCGCTGAAAAACAAGTCTATATTTAGGCATTGCCTGATCAGCCAGTTCGCTTCCGCTGTATAGCCGCCTATCCCAGAATGCCACGTGTCCTTCAGGCATTGGCTGATGACT
>PVIC010055128.1:0-11324 GCA_004025085.1 Thryonomys swinderianus | reverse complement strand
AACAAAAAAACAGGGCCGGAGGGTTAGCTCAGTGGTTCTGGCACCTGCCTCGCAAGCGCAAGGTCCTGAGTTTGATCCCCAGAAACCACATATAATGCTGGGCGTGAAGACTCATGCCCACCAGCATCAACACTGCATACCACAATGCCGGGCGTGGTGGCTCACGCCTGTCATCCCAGCACTCGGGAGGCAGAGACAGGAGGATTGCTGAGTTCGCGGCGGCTTGTCTGGGCTCCATAGTGAGCTCAGGGCCAGCCTGAACTACAAAGCGAGACCCTGTCTCAAAAAAAAAAAACACAAAAAAACCCAAGTATAGAGCAGACTATAAAATACCTATCAGATTTCAGAGGCTTAGTATGAAAAAAATATAAATTATCTCAAAATTTTAATATTATTTGCACATTAAAATAACATTGGCTATGTTACATTAAAAATAAGATATTTATTTCTAAGAGATGGAAAAAACCTCAATGTTCATTGATAGATGAGTAAAACAGATGCAGCATATACATCCACTGGAATCATTCTGTCCTAAAGAAGGAAACCCTGCCCTGTTTCTCCCAAACACAGCAACAGAGTTCGATCTTGTGGACATGGATAAACCTTGAGGACAAAAACTGCATGATCAGGGCAGGAATTTAACTCAGTAGTTGCAGCACCTGCCTCATAAGTGCAAGGTCCTGAGTTCAATCCCCAGTACCAAAAAAAACCCAAACACTGTATGATCTCACTATAAGAGTTGTCTAAAATAGTCAAATCGTAGAAACAGTAGAATGGTGGCTCTCACAGGAATCAGGAAGAAGGTAAATAAGTTGTTATTCAAAAAAGTACAAAATTAGTTGTGTAAGACATGTAAATTGTAGAGCTCTGTGCAAATTTCTATAGTTAACACTATTGTGTTGCACATTTGAAAATTTGACCAGACGGTAGATCTAAGAGTTTGGTTCTTACTAAAAATAAACAAAAAAAGCACAAACTTTTTGAGAGAACAGATGTTTATTACCTTTACTATAGTAACGGTATCCCAGGTTATATGTATGGTCAAACCCATCAGACTATATATTAATATATTTTGTTTTTGTATAACAATTATAATTCAATACATTGTTTAAAATATTTTCTCCTTTAATTTTGCAGGGAGGGTGGAATCTGGAGCTTGAAAGGAAATTTCTTCTTACATGATCTACTTACCAAGATACACACACAATGTTTGGAAAATATACCAAAGAGTCCACTTTGGTAGTTGTTATACCAGAAAGACTCAGAAATCTGAATTCCTGATTGCCTGGTTTTAAAGTACTAACACTCTTGAAAAAACAAGAGTGACCTAATGAAACTATCTTCACAGAACTAAAGTTATATTTCATTTTAATCTGGTAAGTCTTCTTTCCCCAAAGACTGACATCAAGTTAAATGATATCCAGTTTCACTTTGATGTTCATAGCTGCCAGTTCAGCCACAAAATAGCGGAAAACATAAGGCACAGAGACAGTATCAATAGTGTCACTGCGATTACACACAGTGCAGTTGTATTTTCTGTTTCGCATGGCAGACCAGGAAGGGGGTGGCTTCTCCAATAGTGGGGAGAGTAAACTGCCACACTCCACACACACATGTGCTACCGAGCGATCAGAGCAGTTGAAGAGGCGGTCATGAAGCAGGAAAGATGTACCATGAGCCAAAAGAGCGTCCCGTTCCATCTCTCCAAAACGGATTCCTCCTTGGACATTTCTTCCTCCAAGAGGCTGGTTGGTGACTTTGTCCCTGGCTCCAGTTGTTCTAACTTGAAATTTGTCTGACACCATGTGTCGCAACCGTTGATAATAAACCACACCTATGAATATGTCTGCTTCTAGTTCCACCCCACTGATACCACTATACAACCTCTCAGTGCCGTAGAAATTGTAGCCAGCAGCCTTTAACATCTCACCGAAATATTCTAGGGCTGAGTTCTCCTCGGAGAAGATGAAGGGTGTAGCATCATGGCACAGACCATGCAGAGCTGCAGACTTGCCAGCCATGCTCTCAATTAACATACCGATGGTCATGCGAGACGGAAAGCCATGAGGATTGAACAGAATGTCTGGTACCATCCCACTCTCAGTAAAAGGCATGTCCTCCGCTGGCCACAGTCTGCTCAAAATGCCCTTCTGTCCATGCCGACTGGCGAATTTATCCCCAATAGTTGGGTTCCGTGGCACTCTCATTGTGATGCAAATACACTTGAATTTTCCACTCCCAGAGTCATTACTACACACTTTGATATTATCCACGACACAGTTTTCTTTACTCCTGAGAAAATATAAACCACAAAAAGATAAGCTATTTGTTCAAGCTTAGAGACTTAAGTTTTGTTAATGTCATTACTGCCTCATAAAGAATATTTCTAAAATTTATTCTTACCCTATTTACTGATACAAATACAATGGGTATACCTGAACGTAATGTACATATGCATAGGGTATGGTTCATCAGGCAGAAAAAAAAAGACAAGTGAAAAGCTATCATGAAGGCATACTGAAATCCATTGTGCTGTTATAAAAGAAGCTAAAATGAAAAGGCACAGTGGACTCAACGTTCTGTCTAGGAAACGACCCTGACACCACATATGGGAGTTCAGACAATAGTTTTAAAATAAATCATGGATAAAAGGCCATGCAACAGGTACAAATTCAGTCCCATTCAGCCATGCCAGTGAAGTTCTCACTGAGACCAAATGTGCTGTGATCAGAACATCTGTGACCTTCCAGAGTTCATGCTGACTTCTGATCCCCACTGTGGTGACACTAGAGATGAGATCCTTCAGATGTGAAGTTATGGGGACAGAGCCCTTTTAAGTTTGAGGAGGAGGAAGGCTGGAGTTGAAAGGGGAGGAAAAACGGTCTAGATACAATATGTATATGTTCCAATACCCCACAATGAGTATAACTGTAATATACAGCAAACATATTAATAATTGAAAAATAGATAAAGCTAATCCAACCCCTTCCAAAATGAAGTTTGAGGGAATTGTTTAGCCCTTTTTTACCCTCTACCATGTGAGGTCATCAGGAGATCCAAACAAAAACTCAGGTTCCAGAACTGGGAGAAATACATTCTAGTTCTGTTACCCCATTTCAGGCAGTTTTATTGCAGCAGGCATAGACTTTACAACAGAACTAGCACTAAGAATCCCCCACCAGATTCTGTTTAAAGATAACTTTTATTAACCTCTAGCAATTCCGAGGAGAAACTAAATAGTGGCACAGATGCCCAAACTTACTTATAGTACACCACATAGCTTTCCCCTGTGTTGAGATTTAGGTAGCCATAATATGGATCTCCATACTGCATTTTTGCTCCTATAAATGGTAGACCATCATCATCTAACTTCTGCACAATGCGTGGGTCACCAGGTTTGACTCCAAACACCAAGCTGTCATCTCCTTGCTTAACTTTTTCAGACAGGTTTATGAACTCCGTCTTATAGACACTTCCGTGGGCAAAGCCGCGTTCCCAAGAAGCCTTATTCACAATCTGTTGAGTTAAAGAATCAATTTCAGTTCCAACAGTCAAAGGAGGATTTTCAAAATAAAACCAGAAAGATTATACTAATAGTTGGTTAAGGTAAGTGGCACTTGATTTTACAACTCTTCCCCACATTTTCTAAGTCATTCATAATTAAGACCCAGACACATTAAGTGGCTTCAGACCTAATCACACATAAATATAAATATTCTAGACTACATTTACCTAACATTCAATGATATGTCCTCAGATATAAAAAATATGTATATCTGAATATTCAGTGACTACCCCTCAAGGCCCACCCACTTTCAATTTAGACCAAGAGCAAACCATTTAATAGCACAATAATTGCCTAATACTAGTGCGTTTTTTGTTTTTGTTTCTTTTTGAGGCAGGGTCTCAGTTTGTAGCTCAGGTGGGTCCTCAGCTCACTATGTAGCTCAGGCAAGCCTTGAACTCAGCAATCCTCCAGCCTCTGCCTCCCAAGTGCTGGGATTATAGGCTTGAGCCACCAAGCCCAGCATTTGTGGAATGTGGTACTGATTGCTGGTGGGCATGAGCCACCACACTCAGTATTATTGTATGTGGTTACCCAGGATCAAACCAGGGACCTTGAGTTTGCTAGGCAGGCACGGGAACCATTGAGCTAAATCTCTGGGCCCTAATACTGTTTCTGGAGACATAAATATTCCTTTAGTGATCTCACTATAAACAAGAAAGTAAATAAAATTTAAAAAACAGATTGGGACAATATCTACTGAAACTTACCATGGCGTCTTCCATATCATAGCCAGTATAAGAAATCACAGCAACAATGGCATTTGTCCCAATTGGATAGTTGTCCATGTCATAGTAGTCATACATGTATGGTCTTACTAAAGGGCTTTGTGGAGTTTGAAGGCGATACAGTTTATTATCTGATCGGTCTTGGTATGTGAGAAGTGGAAAGCCCATGGTCTGCTTACCTACAGAGAAAAAAATGCAAAGTCTCTGTATTCTGTTTTTAACCCTTGATTATACAGGTATTGAATAAAATTGAAAATAATTCAATATATCCATAGAAGCATGAATAAATGAGTCATGCTTACTATAGACTAATACTAGCTGTGAAAATGAAGATCACCTTGTATCAGTAACTCCTGACCAACATTGAATGGAGATAGTAGACGATGGCATTTAATGACACTACAGTACTTTCACACATTTGTTAACACATCCTAAACAATTCTATACCTAGTTTATAAATATGTGCAACATAAAGTAAGGTGGCAAATTTCAGAAATGAAAGAACTACAGAGGGACAGTCTTAAATTTTACACACAAACTGAGTCCAAATCCCTGGTGGACTCCTAAATTATGCATATACTGGGTGGAGCTAAGCAGCCCACCTAAGATGAAAGGGTAAATAGACTACCACTTAAACTGAAAAACATCCTCTCCAAAAAACCATGATACAATCCATAGTTTCTAAAACATTATTTACAACACCCACCATACAATTTATTAGTGGGCATACAAAGAGAGACAGTCATACATGACTGGGACTGAAAAAAGAGTTCTCATGGGAGACCAATTTTAAGATGATCCAGAAGCTGAAATCAGCAAGACATCTATCAATCATACAGTTTATGCTGAGAAATGCAGTGATATATGTCCACAATGAAGACATCCTAGAAAATTTAAAACTATTTAAAAAAGAAACAAGTTGAAGCTGTAGACTAAAAACCAAAATTAAAAAACAAAAATTCACTAGATGACAGAATGAAGTCAGTGAAAATGATGATATATGAAAAAAATAGTCCAATCTGAAGAGGAAAAAAAATTTAATGTCCTGTGAGACAATTATCAAAAGGTTTAACATAAATGATACGTAAGAGAATCTTAAAAAAGGAAGACATGGAGGAGAAAAGTCTTAGAAATAATGGTGGAAAACTCTCCAAGGTTCATTAACTTGTTTTTTTTTTTCTTACAAGATTAAAGACCATTGAACACTAAACAGGGCAAACACAAAAAAGTTACATTTAGGACACAACATGGTTTATCTCCTAAAAAACAAAAATTAAGAGAAACTCATAGGACAGAGGAAAAATAACCTATTATGTACGAGAAAACAATAATACATACTATTACCTTCTAATTAGAAACAACAGAGACTAACAAGAGACAGTACAACTTTAAGATGCTGAAAGTAACTGTCAAAACAATATTACACATCCAGTGAAAATTTCCTTCAAGTGAACATGAACAGTTTTCCAGAGAATCTGGCCAGCAACCTGTACACAAAAATTGCTAAAGGAGCCAGACATGGTGGCTCACGCCTGTAATCCCAACACTCCGGAGGCAGAGACAGGAGGATCGCTGAGTTCGAGGCTTGCCTGGGCTACAGTGAGCTCAGAGCCAGCCTGAACTATAAAGCAAGACCCTGTCTCAAAAAAAAAAAAAAAAAAAAATTAAGAAAAATTGCTAAAGGAAGTTTTCCAGGCTGAAGAGAATTTACACATGATGAAAACTTGAGTCTCCAGACAGAACTAAAGAGAACTAGCAGTGATGACGTGGGTGACTGGGAGGGGCTATGTCCTTCAAAATACAAATCACAAGATCTTAGACAAACTCAAACTGATAGACAAATGACAAATAAAATTACTGTACCTTTTTCTTTGAAAAGATGACTTGAAAGAATTAATGTCAGACAGACAAAGACAGGCTAAAGAGCTGTTCTAAAAACAACAATAGGAAGGAAAACTAAATACAGTGAGTGATCTTGGGCTGGGTGCATGCTGCAAAGAAAAAACCTATCATCAACTGATGACTGGTCAAAATTTGAATGAGGGGCCAGAGGGTTAGCTCAGTGGTTCTGGCGCCTGCCTCGCAAGCGTAAGGACCTGAGTTCGATCCCCGGTTACCACATATAATGCTGGGTGTGGTGGCTCACGCCTGTAATCCCAGCACTCGGGAGGCAGAGATGGGAGGATTGCTGAGTTCGCGGCGGCTTGCCTGGGCACCATAGTGAGCTCAGGACCAGCCTGAACTACAAAGCAAGACCCTGACTCCAAAAAGCAAAAAAAAAAAAAAAAAAAAAAATTGAATGAGGACTAAAATAGTATAACAGTATCAATGTTACATTTGTTGATTGTGGTAATTATCTTAGGATATGCAGGGGAAGGCTCTCCTTATTGGGATACATACTGATGTCAGCAACTTCTAAAGCTCAAATGGGCAAAATGTCAACAGAATGGATGATGGGTCCATGTGAATTCTTTCTACTATGGATATAACTTTTCTGAGTTTAAAATTAGTTCAAAACAAAATGTTCTGAGACTTTTCTTGTGTCAGTGTGTCCTGCCCCATCCACCTACTCATTTGGCACTGGTACATGTTCCGTGGACTTTGGTTGTGATCAGAGAAGGGGATGAAGTTGGCGATCACACTCAGCAGGCTGTGTGGGAAGAGCTCCTGGTGCGTGGTAACTCCAGCACAAACCTCATTCTCAAAGATGGCAATGTTCATGAAGAGCTGGAAAGGAAGGATAGGAAGTTCAAGGCACACGATAACCACAGCTGCTAACATTTTCACTGTTACTGTTAGCAAAGACTCCAAAAATAACTTTCCTCACTCAGCATACCAAAGAGAATGAGTGGGAAGTGCAGGCACATTTCTACTTTACTTGTTTTTTAGTGCCAGGCGTAGTGCTGCACACCTGTAGTCTCAGTAATTGGGAGGCTAAGACAGGACGATCACCATGAGTACAAGGTCAACCTGAACTACTACATAGTCAGACTCTGTCTCAAAAACCAAACCAAACCAAGCCGGGAGTGGTGGCTCACGCCTGTAATCCCAGCACTCGGGAGGCAGAGACAGGAGGATTGCTGAGTTCGAGGCTTGCCTGGGCTACATAGTGAGCTCAGAGCCAGCATAAACTACAAAGCGAGACCCTGTCTCAAAAAAAAAAAACCAAACCAAAACAAAACAAAACAAAAAGATAGATCTATCTTCAACCATGAGGGAGAAAGAAGAATGAATCTAACAGATGCATCCACCTGCCTTGGCAAAAGAACCAAGTGCACAGGAGCTCTAAATGGGGAAGGTACTTTAGAACTAGAATGCCCCTTCCAAGTCTTTTTTTTCACAGGAGAGCTTTTGGAAGATGACTGGATCAAGGGGGCTCTTACTCACTCAGTGGAGCATTGATCCACTGACTAGCTTACAGCCAAAAGTCCCATCCGGAGGTGGAGCCTATTTGTAAGGTGTATCCCTGGAGTCCTGGCTTTGGTGGATGCATCTCCCTCCCAGCTGCTTTTATGGCTGCCATGAGGTGAGCACCTGACCTGCACCAGGCTCTTCCACCATGCTGTTTGCATTGATACCAACTAAACCCTCTGAACACTGTGAACCAAAATAAACCTCTTCTTCTAAGTTTCAGGTGTTGGGTATTTTGTCCCAGCAGTGCAAAAGGGCATTCATGTGACCTCCAGCCTTCTTTCAGTCCCACAGAATGACATGGAGCCGACATAGAGTCTGTTTAGTGCTGGTCACTGAGGTGGCAAAGTAATCTCTGACTTTCTATGACCTGCATGGTAGGGTTAAATTTCATGACAAGGAGCCTAAGTTATGATCTGGGTGCACCTCACCTGGGTGCACCTTGCTCACACCACACTTAATAAGCAATAGCTAAGCCTCTGAAAGTTGTATGCCATCCATGGGCACAGACCAACCGTCACATGTATTGTATGCACCTGTTCCATGGTTCCAATTAGTTCTTCTTTGCCTAATTCCAAGTTCTGCACAGGCCGTACCAGCCTGCAAGGAGTGGTAAAAAGGAACAGCCCCGGATACAGACTTGATTTTCCTGTGATGGGGATAAGAGCCACTTCCATCCAGGGAGGAATTCTTTTTTGTCTTAACACCTGTTTTCAAGAACAACACAACAACAAGTTTAATGGAAAAGCAATATTTTAAGCAATTAAGTCATGCCAGCAATAAGCCCAGTGCCCCAAAGCCACAGCTGTCTCTGCCAGTCTCATTTCACACAGCACACTATTCCCCTCATTCAGAGCAGGCAGAAGGCCCATATTTCCAGTGGATACAACCTTACTATCAAGCAAATCAGTAATGAGAAAAGTAAACCAAGGTTATGCTCTGATATCTGAAATACAGATTACTGGTTATACATTTAACATCATTACACAAAAATCCCCTCACACCTGGCACTCTAAGAAATAAAAAAAAAAAAAAAAGGAAAAGAAAAGAAAAAAGAACAAAAAGAATAGAGAAATACAAAACCAAAAGTACACAATATTGGAATAAATAATAAAACCTGTATATTAACTTACAGGGCCTAAAATATTAGTAAAGAGAAAATGATGTTTGGCAGACTGAGAAATTGGCAAGTATAGGTAAAATGATACAAAGGTTCAGTTAAGCCAGAGGAATAACTTAGGTAGATCTATATATATTCAGTTTTTAACTTTTCTTGTTTTTTTGAGACAGGGTCTTTGCTTTGTAGTTGAGGTTGACCCTGAGTTCACTATGTAGGCTAGGCAAGCCTTGAACTCAGCAATCCTCCTGCCTTGCCTCCGAATGCTAGGATTACTGGTGTGAGCCACCATACCCGGCACTGTGGTATGTGGTACTGATGGCTGGTGGGTGTGAGTCACCACACCTGGTAGTGTTGTATGTGGTTACTGGGGATCAAACCAGGGACCTTGCATTTGCCAGGCAGGCACCGGAACCACTGAGCTAAAACTCCATCCCATTTTTAACTTTTCTTAAGAGTCCCACCAGTGATTGTGTTGCCTGCTATATTGTATCCCTTGACATTTGCTAAGTAGGTAAATCATACACACATATATGGAGAAAATAGTACCAGAAAATGAAAAAGAAAGTAAACACTTTAAAGCTCAAAAATAACAGCAATAAACAAAAAAGAAAAACAATAAAAAATAAAAAACAAAACAAAACAAAGTAAGCCAAAAGTATACCGTAGAAGTTAGAAACAAAATTTTAGAAGTTCTCAGTCTAGGAAACCAAGATAGAATGGAAAAAATGCAAGTTGCCAAAACAGACTTCAAGAGAGAACAAATGTAAAAATTTATTAGAAATAGTTTCTGTGGTAAAAACCAAAAAAACAGAAACAAAGCCTATGTATATGGGGGTGGGAGGTTGGAAGAAGTCAGGGGGAAGATAAAAAAAATGAGAATCAAGATGTGTCATGTACCGGTACAAATTCTCAATGATGTGATCATAATGTATTCCTAAAAAGTACCAATAAACTCAATAAAGGGAAAAAAGAAATAATTTCTAATGCTTCAATTAAGAATGTCAATTTTTAATTTTTTGAGTGTTTTGTTTTCTTTTTTTCCCCCCACTGCTAGGATATCAAATGGAGGGCAGTCTACACGTTAGGCAAGTGCTCTCCCACTAAGCCACACCCCAGGCCTAAAACATCTCAAAAGAACTCAGCAGCCCTAGTGCCTCTCACCTCTTTCTTGCTTTGGGTCTTTGGCAATGTGTGAGAAAATTAAATGTGAGATCACTGTATGAGCCAGCAATCTACTTCTAAGTAGATCATCTAGGCTCACATGTAAACCAATGTTCATAGCAGCACTAGGACCAGAAAGTAGAAACAACTCATGATTAGTGGTGGATGAATGGATAACTGGAGTACATCCACACTGTGGAAATAATAAGCAGTCTTAAAAAGGAAATTCTGATAGATGTTCTATCTGATCCTTGAGAACAGGGTAATGTGAAACAACAAAATACTCACGAAAGTCAAATTAGTCACAGAAAGCACAGCATCTGGCAGAAACTATGAAAGATGAAAATGAAGTTATTGTTTAATGGCTACAGAGTTTCAGATGGCGGTGATGAAAAGATCTAGCGATGGGTTGGTGATGGCTGCACAACAGTGTGAATGTACTTAATGCCACACTTGAAATGGTAGAGTGGTAAACTTTACACATAATCACCATAAAAATAAAGTCAGGATCAGTCCACTCAGGAGACCTGGTACAATTTGAACATCACTAGAGATGACAGAACAGCTGGGCATAGTGACACACCCTTGTCATCCCAGCACTTTGGAGCCTCAGGTAGGAGGCTCATCTCCAGTTCAGGGCCAACCTGGGCCACACAGGGAGACTCTCTCAACCCCTTCCCACACAGGTAGTAACAGACTAGTCATGAGATAAAAACAAGCACCTATAAAAGAACAAAGAAATGGGAATAAAGCCACCACAGCATAATAATGGTAGAAAATAGCATTAAGCAACCTCAGTAATAATTAACTCAGTAGAGAATCACCAATGAAACAATGAGAATTCAGCAAAGAATTAACTTGTGGGTGGAAATCAGATAAAGAGAAATGAGCTTTCACATGGCTTAACTATTTCTTTCCACAAAATACTTATTACAGAGGAAAAAAAAAAGTGACCATATAATGGATAACCTGAAGAAAACCACCTTAGGGGATCTGAAATGAACAGACACTTCTCAGAGGCAGAAGTCGAAGCAGCCAAGAAGCACATGAAGAAATGTTCAACATCACTGGTCATTTGAGAGATGCAGATGAAAACAACACTAAGATATCTCACTCCACAAAGAATGGCTGCTATTGTGAAATCAACCAACAATAAATGCTGGCAAGAAAGGAACAATAAATGCTGTGGGGAGAAAGGAACCCTTATCCACTGTTGGTGGGACTGTAGATTTGTGCAGCCATTGTGGAGATCTGTGTGGAGATTCCTCAGAAAACTAGGACTAGAGTTCCCATTCCACTCTGCTATTCCCCTGCTAGGAATATACTCCAAGGAATTTTT
>PVIC010055127.1:0-11183 GCA_004025085.1 Thryonomys swinderianus | reverse complement strand
TACTACCTACAACCCCAATTTAGACAAGTGATGTGGACAAGACACAATTATGGGTGTCTGTGTTTATGTTCAAAGAGCTGCACAGCTCATTTGGAGAAAGCTAAGAGTGTTCAGGTGCAAAATGGTAGTGGGACACAGTCCCACGTATCCTTACCTCTCTGCCTGCTCCCTCCCCAGGACCTCAGACCCCTGGGCCTCTTCCTCTGGTCACCACTCCGGTCCACTGACTCTGTTCTTCTCCTACACCTGGCAGGGCTGCCACGTTCCCTGTGTGATACTGCTGTTCCCCAGTCGATCAGGCCATCAATGCATGGAGAACCTCTCCCAGTCCCCAGCTGGGACTGGCGTTCTCTCTCTCAGTGTTCATACTTCTGGGAGTGCAGGGCCTCATTAGTTTGCCACTGCAAAGGTCTCCTCCCCCACCAGCAATCTGCCAACAACTTCTGGATTTCAGAAAGCATGGGTTTCTGGAAGTCAGTGTTTTCTTAGCCAAGAGTATAGTATTACTGCAAGTTCTTGATTTGCTTTTCAAACAAACAAACATAAATAACAGCTCAACTCCCTCTAGGCCTAAGAAACATATCCTGCTAGCAAAGATTTACTTAAATATTCTCCGTTTATGTAGTGGCAAAGAAGCTAAAAACTACATCAGCATTATTTCCCTCTTAAATATCTAATCCTTTCTCATCACTCTCTCCTCCACCCTTAAAAAGCGGGCTGATGGGCGCTGGAGATCCCTGGTTTGGTAACCACATACAATACCAAGCATGGTGGCTACGCCCACCAACAATCACTACCACCTATCACAAATGCCAGGCTTGGTGGCTCAAGCCTGTAATCCCAGCACTCAGAAGGCAGAGGCAGGTGGATTGCTAAATTCGAGGCTTGCCTAGGCTACATAGTGAGCTCAGAGTCAGCTGGAACTACAAAGTGAGACTCTGTCTCAAAAAAAAAAAAAGCAGACTGATGGAACCATCTCTTCAACAAATGGTGACAGGGGCCAGGGATTTGGCTCAGTGGTTCCAATGCCTGCCTTGCAAGCACAAGATTCCATGGTATCAAAACAACAACAACAACAACAAAGCAAAACTAATGGTACTGGGAAAACAAGACCTCTTACCAGTTTTCTCAAAAGAATATATCAACTACAAAAACTCACTCAAAATGGACTCAAGGCCTACACACAAGATACCAAACTATAGAACTAGAAAAAAATGGGAAAATATACAAACTGGATTGGGCAATAATTTCTTGGATATGGTACCAAAAGCAGCAAAATGTGATATACCTAACAATGGAAAACTACACAGCCTTGAGCAGGAAGGAAATTCTGCCATATGCTGTATATCAATGAACCTTGAGATCATTATGTTGAGTGATACAAGCCAGCTGCAAGAGGGCAAATTCCAACAAGATTCCATCTACATGAGGTAGTAACAGTGGTCAAAGTAATAGAGAAAATGAAGCAGTGCTTACCAGAGTCTGAGGACAAAAAAGTGTTGTTTAATGGGGTAAAGTTAAGAGTCCTCAAGGGCCAGGCATAGTGGCTCATGCCTGTAATCCCAGCACTCAGGAGGCAGAGGCAGTTCAAGGCCAGCCTGGGCTACTTAGTGAAGTCAGGGTCTACCTGAACTAGGAAAGAACAATCTTCAAGATGAAAACCTTCTGGAAAGCGGTTTCATACATATATAAATTTTTTTTTTGAGATAGGGTCTTGCTTTGTAGTTCAGGCTGGCTCTGAGCTCACTACATAGCCCAGGCAAGCCTCGAAATCAGCAATCCTCCTGCCTCTGTCTCCCAAGGGCTGGGATTACAGACGTGAGCCACCATGCCCGGCCATATATAAATATTTTTAACACTACTGAACTATGTAAAGTACATTTTAGGATGTGACATTAAACCCAGCATATAAATGTGAAAGGGTATAGATGTGGGTGTTACAGTCTTGGGCAGTGCACCTGAGAGCTGCCTCTCTAATGTGGAGGGCCTGAGTGACAGAGCTCTTAGAAGAAACTGAGGAGGCGAGAGGCAACTGAATGTTGGCTGGTCCCACCATGCCTTTGCCACAGCACTAACAGAACCGAAGGCCACTGAGCCTCAGACTGTTCTGGGGGCTCCAGGAATCCACATCCAGTCCCTGCAGAAGGGAAGCAAGCAGGAATGCCACCGCCACTTTGCTAATGACTTGCCCAGGTCCCAAGAAGGGATGGAGTCTGAGAAGCCCTGAAAGTGAGATGCATTTGTCTCCATGTGCAGAAAAAAAAGAAATTCAGCAACAGAAAACCAGTCCAAGCCCAGGGATTTAGCTCAGTGATGCTGCTGCCTGCTTTGCAAGCACAAGGTCATGAGTTTGATCCCCAGTATAGAAAAGAAAAAGAAAAGAAAAAAAAAGAAGAGAAGGGAAGAGAAGAGAAGAGAAAAGAGAAGAGAAAAGAGAAACAGCCCCAAATTCCTGAGGATCTTGAACCTCAATGCAGCAGTGTGCAGAGGGGGCCTCTGGGAAGGCATCCTCCTCACCCCCATGAGTTGGTGCCTAATGAAAGGTGAGGAGGAGGCTTGGGATTTAGCTTAGTGGTTCCAGTGTCTGCCTGGCAAGTGCAAGGTCTGGAACTGATCCCCAGTACCACATACCACAATGCTGGGCGTGGTGACTCATGCCCATAATCCCAGCACATGGGGTCTGTGTGAGAGGGACCTGCAAACAGCTCCTAGGAGATGCTGTGCAGCAACATATATGTGCAGAACACATGGCTCTCAGGTGCTGCCTTCTCAGGTCCTGGGCACAGTGACCACAGGATACATGTTCTTGGAGGAGGCTTACTGTGTCACCTTGCCCCCATCCTCCAGGAGTGGTATACCTCTCTCCCTGCCATCTTTCTAACAGCCCCTATTTCAGTGTCAGGCCTCCTATGACAACACAGCTGTGGTGCCCTTGTCTGCACTGTACTGTAGCAACTGTGGAGCTGACCACATGATCAGCTATACAGTGTGCTTTGCTCACAGGCTTGGGTGAAAAGACACAAGCACAACAGTAATGTGTCTAGGAAGCCTTATTTGGTTTATATAGACAGGACTCCAGCTCACCTGGCAAAGCTGGACTTGCCAGACCCCACCCTCTGAGCCAACTCCTGAAAATCAGTGATACGAAGCTGAGCACTGAGGAGTCTGTGGGTGAGCCTGAGAAAGCCAGGGTTAGCTGTGGCTGAGGGAGAACGTGTGAGCACGGAGCCTGGGCAGTAGGAATGCTGGCCTATGGAGGGAGGCCCCGCGTGGGGTGGCTGGAGGAAGTGACAGGACCCAACTTAAGTTTCAACAAGATGCCTTGGCTGCTGTACCAAGAACAGACTGAGGTGAGGAGTAGCACAGAAAGGCAGGGGAGACGCAGGAAGCAAGTCCACTGTCCAGAGGAGGTAACAATGGTCTCATTAGCCATTTTCTCATGTATTTATTCAACAAGCATTTGTGGAAATCACTGTGGGGCCTGACCCTCTGGTGACCCTGAGAACACAGAACTAAACAAGTTTCCATGGAAGTGCAGCAGGAGGCATGTCCACTTCTTCCTGGGGCAGGGAACTCAAGCAAAGAGACTCTAATGGGGGAGGATCCCAGGACTTCGTGGGGAGGGGGCCAGTAGGTGGCTCCCTGTGCTTGTTGCCAAGTCCCCAGCACCTAGAACAGTGATGGAAAACCTTTGAGAGACCAAACACCCAATCTGCAACCTGAAAACCCACTTAGCACCAACAAGGCAATCAAACCTCAGATGAGAGTTCTCAAGACCCATCTAGTATCCAAACAGCGAATAACTGCTGGTTTGTTGGATTAAATAAATGCTGATGAACTCACTGAAAATACTATAAAAGGACACACCACACACTTTCACACACTTCCTACAAGTATATGTGGAAGAAAGTGACTCTGGGGTCCACAGCAATCAAAATGTGTCTAATCCACAAGCTTCTTCTGAGAATACAGAGCAGCAGCATATTTTAAAGTGTTCAAAATTTTTTCTTTTAAACATAATGTGATCTTCATAACTGATGTATCATGTTCACGAAATAATTTCAACCTATTACAAATTAACACAAACTAATACAAAATTAGCACTGTGGTACAAATAAAAATAATGGTTTTGGGAAGTTATTAAGTTAGCCAATTATGAGACCACAATTAGAAAGCTGCCTTCTAACCCCTATGGGACATAAGTAATTACAGAGCACAGACAACTAAAGCTAACCCATTTATAGATAGTGAAATAACTGAAAAGAAACTCTCGGGCACAATGTACACTCTAAAACAAGACACTGAACAAACGACTTTCTTTCTTTCGATGTGGCAGTGTTGCTGAGGAACCAATAAGATCCTTAGGAGCCTCTTACCCTTTCTGTGGATTTGCAGCTGAACCACAGATGCTCAGGGTTATGAAAATCTCTGGCTCAGAGATTCCCAGACAGGATTTTACACCCAAGCTCTGGATTAAGCTGATGTCCCAGGGCACAGAAATGGTCTCACACAGAATCATTTCCTGCCAGTGGTGTCCAGGCCCAGTGGAGCGTGGGCTGCCTCGGTGACTGTGGCTTCTCGCAGTGTGACCTTCCTGCTTCCATACATGTTCCAGAGGAGTTCCACAGGTGATGCAGAATGCATTCTACAGACTAAGCCCATCTGACCAAATCATACTTTTAAAAAAAGACAAGAAAAGGAGAACAGTAGAGGCCTTCTGCAGGCCCTGGAGTCCCAGAGCAAGGTTCTCCACAATCTTCTCACGTTCTTACATACATCATTTTTAGGTCTCAGATAGCCTAAGGTCATTTGTGTTCACGTGAGAGTGTTAAAAGAACCACAAGTTGTGGAATTTCATACATTTTCTTCATTAAGCATTTCTTCAGAGAATATACAGGTAACACTTATCAACAGAAATTAATTCACTCTCATACACAGGAAAAACATTCCGTGACATCAAACACATGAATCATTTGACAATCAATCCATGAAACTTATACCATCTATTGTTCAACTTTGATGAAGTCAGATAATCATGCATCTGAGCATATGTTCAATGTGTTGCTATAAGAGGCTCAGTTTGAAAGCTCCATGCTAACCAATGAGAACACTTGCAGTGTCAGTAAGAAAAGCAAAAGCATTCTTTTCTAATCTGTATCTGAATATACAGCTAACAATTGGCTTATACAGGACCAAGTTTCCAACAGTTTTGAAGATCTAACAATTCTACTACTAGGTATGTACCCAAAATAACTAAAAGTGAGGACTCAAACAGATAACTGTACACCAATATTCTCTTTTTTTTTTTGAGACAGGGTCTTGCTTTGTAGTTCAGGCAGGCCCTCAGCTCACTATGTAGTCCAGGCAAGCCTGGAACTCAGCAATCATCCTGTCTCTGCCTCCCGAGTGCTGGGATTACAGGTGTGAGCCACCATGCCCAGCGCTGTGGTACGTGGTTTTGATTCCTGGTGGGCGTGAGTCACCACGCCCAGCACTGTATGTAGTTATCAGGGATCAAACTCAGGACCTTGCACTTGCCAAGGCAGGCGCTGGAACCACTGAGCTAAATCTCTGGCCCCTGTACACCAATATTCTTAGTGATATTCTTAGTAGCTGAAAGTCAGAGATCCAAGTGTCCATCAAAAAGGTAAATGGGTAAGCCAATGTAGTATATAAACATAATGAAATATTATTCAGCCATAAAAGGGAATAAAATTCTGACACATGCTACAAAGTGGAAAAACTATGAGGATATTATGCTAAGTGAAATAAGCCAGATGCAAGAGAAAAAAGGAATAGGCAGTTATTGCTTAATGAGTAGTAGAGTTTTGGTGAAGATGAGAAAGTTCTGGAAATAGTGGTGATGATGGTTGAAAAACACTGTGAATATAAACAATGCTAATGAACTGTGCACTTAAATATGACTAAGATGGTAAATGTTGTATTATTTACTATCAATAAGAAAAGAAAAACTGCAAAGGAAAATTAAACTGGGAAGAAAAGAGTCAAGTTTTCAAAGCATTTCAAATCCATGCCCACTAGTTAGGACTCTACTTTACAGATAAGGAAACAGATGTAAGCACCACACTGGGGAAAAAGTGTAGCTCACAACTGTGGCTGACAGGACTGCAGAGAAAAGCACACTGCTTGGATGCTCTCCTCTCCCTGTGCCAACCTTCATCTGGACAGGCTACATCACTGAAGGGCAGAAGCATGACTCCTCAGACAAAAGAAAAATCTAAGAGCACTTGAGACGTGCTAAGAGACCTTTAGAAAGGTCTAAGAGACACTTTACAAAGGACCAGCACACACAACACCTGTGGCTGGGGCGTCACTTCCATGTCTGAGTGAAAGATGATGTTTTTAGCTGTGAATAGTTCTTTTTTTTTTTTTAAACCAAGGCCATGGATGGCAGTGCATGAGAAAATGTATTATCAGACTGTGAGACCAGAGGCAGGGAAAGATCCAGGCACAGAGCATATGAGTGGCAACTTGATGCACAATCGAGGGCCCAGGTGCCTCTGACCTCCTGCCCTGATGGTTTCAGTGTCAGATGCAGTCTCAGATGGCACATCTGAAGAGGACATCCATGCTTCATTATTTGCTCTCCTGTTAGATGACAGAAACTCTCCCCACAAATAAAAACTTATGTTTTGAGCCAAACTTGAACAACAGTCCATCAAGGGAAAATCCACCTCAATCAGCGTGAAGGATAAATTCTCTCAGTGTCTAAATGTAAGTAACTGAACAAAGCTGCATTTTGTTATTAAGAAAGACTAGGAAATGGATGATGGATGCTGACAGGCAGCCAAAGCTGTACACTCACTATTCCAGTGCTCCTTAAGCAAATCCCCTGAGGTTCTCATTAAAACATTGACGGATTCAGCAAGGCTAGGGTAGCCCTGGAGATTCTACACTTCAACAAGCTTTCAGGAAGTACAGGCGCTGAGTCTCCGAATGCAGGAATTACTTAGCAGCTGCTTCTGCACTCCTTCCCCGCACAAACCCACTGCTTCAGGCCATCAGGACACCTGGCAGTGCTGAGATAGTGTACCCTCAGCTGGTCTGGCTGCTCCTTGGAGTTCACAGCCAGCACAATGCTCTCTGCTGCAATGGGACAGAAGTGCAGGAACAGAGCTGACATATTATCCTGAGGCACCTAGAAACGAAGGAGCTTTTATACAAATCAATGGTGTCAAATAAACAATGTATACTAGCTCTAATGGCAAAGCATTAGGACTCTCCTTCAATTTAGTATCATGTCTCTTACCCTTAGAATAAAGGGGAAAAACTTTTTCATTGTGTAGTAGCAGCACAAACCAAGGGACTCCATGCCAAGTACCCGAACAGTGGGCAACCAGTTCCCTGGAGACAGCACAGATGCCAGAGCAGAATGGGGTCCCAGGCTGGTTTAGCTGTCCTTCAAGCAGAGCTAAAGGACAGTGTCAAGTGAATATTCAGGAAATAAGTAGCAATATCTTCTACAGGTCCCACAGGACCCAACTCCACCTGACCCAACCAAGAGCTCTCACTGGTCTCATGTCTTGTACCCTTGCCTTAGTAGCTGGTCCAGGAGACTGCATAACACCTGACAATCAGTTGCCTTGGTATCAGGATCAGCATGTTGGATTTTGTTTCTACAGGTTTCCCTGAGGTGCCAAGGCCACCAGAGCAGACAGGATTTAAAATGCATTCTCAACTCCGCCATTGCAGTAACAGCCCTGTGACTAGATAGTGTTCTCTGAGTCTCAGTTGGCTCAGTGAGGGGAGGAGGAAGATAACCCACTTCTCTATAAAATTTGTGGGGATGAACAAATGCTACAGGAGAAAAGTCTGTTGTAAATCATGAAACACATACTCAAATGTTTGTGATTAGCATTCAAGGTTCTCCATATGGCTGAGGGGCCATCTCTGCCTGGCCCATATCCCAGAGCCCTCTGTAGTCCTGGTGAGCTCTGCACATTCAGCCCACAACTCCACACACTGTAGAGCCTCAGAGCCTGCAGAAGCAGTTATCTGTAGCACAAAGCCAGGTCCTCAGAGATCCTGGGAAGGATGGCTTGGGCTGTACTAGTCTGCACCTAGGAGTTTCCTGTTTCTTAAAAGTTTATCAGACTGATCCAGGTAGTTTAGAAAGTGAGGGATCCGTCTTTCTGAGCAGAAAGAATACCACATTAACTAACCCAGCAGGTCCCAGAGCCAGGGGCTTGGAAACAGTTTGAGGATATATTTCTTTTTTTTTGAGACAGGGTCTCGCTTTGTAGTTCAGGCTGGCCCTCAGCTCACTATGTAGCCGAGGCAAGCCTTGAACTCAGCAATCTTCCTGCCTCTTCCTCCGGAGTATTGGGATTACAGGTGTGAGCCACCACACCCAGCATTGTGTTAAGTGGTACTGATTGTTGGTGGGCGAGAGTCATCATGCCCGATATTGTTGTATGTGGTAACCGGAGATCGAATTAGGGACCTTGCACTTTCTAAGCAGGCACCAGAACCACTGAGCTAAATCTCCAGCCAAGGATATATTTCTTAAAATACTCTCCATGCTCTGAACATGAACATCCTTACTACCCACCTGCATCTGTTCAGGCTGTAACCCGTTGCTTTACCTCACACTGATCCTGTCTGAGGCCTACCATATCTCCCAGTGTCTGGCTGCAGAGTACTTCTCTTCCAACCTTCTCTAAGAGCTGCATAATGGGGCTGGGGATTAGCTCAGTAGCATCATGTTTGCCTTGCAAATGCAAGGTCCTGAATTCAGTTCCTGGTACCAGAAAAAAAAGAGTTGCATAATGGTGATTCTTTGGGGCACATCCTAATGCCCCAGGTACTAGTTTCTATAGTTACCAGAACTCAGTAACTTTGTTGTTGTTTTTTGTGGTGGTAGGGATTGACCCCAGACCTTGTGCAGGCTGAGCACACACTATGCCAGAGCTCCATCTTGTTTTTCTTTAAAGGATCAACCACAAATTAGGTAAACCCTTTGCTTGCTTTTCTTAATCCAGGGTGACTCTCCTCCTTCCATCAGCCTGAACAGTAGCCACTGGCTAAGGGTGAGCACATGGCCAAATTAGGCCACAGAGACGTCTTCACTCCAGATGACATGCACACGAAGCAGCAAAGCTGACTCATGTCCGGAGGACGCCTGAGAGGCTGGCCTTGTCCCTCTTGTGCCCGAGACCTGGAAAACAGCTTTCCTTCAGTGAACTCCAGGGCCTTTCAACATTCCTGTTCCTGACTTAGCTTAGAGCTGTTTTCAGTGTTTTGGGCCAAAAAAAAGTCCAATGGGCGCCTAACAAGAATGTGGAAGCACTTGCTATCCCACAGGGCATTTAGTTTTGAGAAGTACAGCTGGGGCCTCAGCCCAAGTGCCTGTCTTGTGATATTTCACTTACATGACCAAGGGACAAAGATTTGATCCAGCACGAGCTTCAGTTTTCTAGGCCCTTTTGAAAACATTAAATCATTCCTTTGGTCCTTTAGCCATTGGGTGGCACTTCAGACACCACAGGAATGGGGACTTTAAGAAGTAATGCCCTACAACTTCAATACCAAAAGACTGCAAGTGTCTACAACATTACAGTGCCTCCAGGCACTAGGATGACATTGCAAAAGTCACAGAGACATTCTGGCCTAGAGACGTAATGTGTTTTTGGAGCACATCAAATCTAAAACCAAACCGGGTGCCATGGCACATGCTTGTAATCCCACCACTCTTGAGAGCCTGAAGCAGGAGGGGAAGGCCAGTCTGGGATACAGAGCGAGTTTAAGGCCAGTCTGAACTACCTAGCAGGACCCTGTCTCAAAAAATAAAAAAAAACAAAATGAAAGAATTATAAACCATGTTCAAATGGTTTATAAACACTGATATAAAATAAACATACACACACAAAATGGAAAAACCCTGACTTTCTCACAACATTGATAAAACTTAAGATCTTTTTATGATTTAAAAAGGAAAACATTCAGTAAACTATTAATTAAAAATAATAATGCCTTAGGCCGGAGATTTAGCTTAGTGGTTCTGGCACCTGCCTCGCAAGCCCAAGGCCCTGAGTTCGATCCCAGTAACCACATACATTGCTGGGCATGGTAACTCACGCCCACCAGCAATCAGTACCACATACCACAGTGCCAGGTGTGGTGGCTCACGCCAATAATCCCAGCACTTGGGAGGCAGAAGCAGGAGGATCGCTGAGTTCCAGGCTTGCCTGGGCTACATAGTGAGCTCAGGGCCAGCCTGAACTACAAAGTGAGACCCTGTCTCAAAAAAAAAAAAAAAAAAACCTTTTGTGATAAAGGACATTGACAGAAATGTACAGTTAAAGAGCCCAGGATATAAGTCACTGGCGCTGTGCCTGCCTGGCAAGTGCAAGGTACCTACCGGGTCTGACCCCTGGTAACAAAAAAACCTCCCAAAAGGCACAGTTGGTATACTTAATGGTGAAAAACTGAATTTTTCTTGCTAAGCTTAGAAACAAGACAAGGAAATCAGGCATGGTGGTGCATGCCAATAATCCTAGCATTCTGGGAGGCTGAGGCAGGAAGGCCACAAATTTGAGTGACTCAGGGAGGAACTTGTCTCAAAATCTGAAAAAAAAAAAAGGCTGCAATGTAGCTAGTTTGACTAGGGAGGGAAGGAGGAAGACAGAGAGGGGACAGAGGGGAAAGGTAGAAGAGTGTTTTGGAGAGGAGGATCCTCAGAAAGTGGTTGTGACCTACTTTCAAATTGTATCTGGCTGGAGAAAACCTGACTTTTCCCATTCTCAACATACATAAACTACCATCAATTCTCAACAGTGATTAAATCACTTCTGTATAGACAGCTATTGTGGATGTGATAAAAGGCATATGCTAAAAGCAAAGCTAGTCAATGACATTTTGTTTCTTGTCACTTCTGTACAAATCAACAGTGTGCCATGAGTTAATGAAACAATGTTAATAGTGCACTTTATAAACAAAGGTGGTCTTAGAATGGATGTGTAATTACCATTTTCCATCACTATCATCATGCAGAATTGCATTCAAAGATTCAAACAATCAACAAGTCAACCTTTTCTTTTTTCTTTTTTTAGTTTTTTTGAGACAGGGTCTTACTGTATAGTTCAGGCTGGCCCTGAACTCACTATGTAGCCTAAGTTAGCCTCAAACTCACATATGCTCCTGCCTCTGCTTCTTGAGTGCTA
>PVIC010055126.1:0-11331 GCA_004025085.1 Thryonomys swinderianus | reverse complement strand
TTGTAGTTCAGGCTGGCCCTGAGCTCACTATGGTGCCCAGGCAAGCCGCCGCGAACTCAGCAATCCTCCTGTCTCTGCCTCCCGAGTGCTGGGATTACAGGCGTGAGCCACCACGTCCGGCATTGTGGTATGCGGTGTTGATTGTTGGTGGGCGTGTCTCCACGCCCAGCATTATATGTGGTTACCAGGGATCGAACTCAGGTCCTTGAGCTTGCGAGGCAGGCGCTGGAACCACTGAGCTAACCCTCCGGCCCTTCCCAAATTAATTTTATACTTTGACTTTTTCCCTAATAACACTGCTCTGTAAACAGCCCGGAAGTTGCTCATTTTAACGAAGACTGATTGGGTAATTTCACTTCCAGGGCTGTGAAGAGAAAGAGAAATTCTGTAAAGAGAAAGAGAGCCTACCAATTAGAACCTAGAAGTTTCATATAAAGAATTTTTACCAATGACTATGCAGATCACTATAAAGCAGCATGGAAGTCTTTAAACGGTATTTTATAGTCAAGAAGGGAAAGTATGGGGGAAACATACCTGGACGGGGGTAGGATTTTCTCCCAACACTAGGATTCCAACGAAACAGGAGAAGGCGTAGTCGTGGCCCCTTCCACCACCACTTGAGCGCAATGCCCAGCCCTGCAGTTCTTCGTAGAGAGTTGTTCCTTTAAGGGTAGCTTGTACACATGGCCTGGATTTTATTCTCTCCCTTCTTAGCTCCTTGCCATCGAACAGTTTCTCACAGCAGTTAGTGCTGCTGGTCTCAAATGCCTTCTAGCAAATTTTCTCCCTCGCAGGCTCTGCAGTGCTTCTACTCTTTTCTTGGAACTCCCCAGGTACCACCTGTCTGTCTTCAGTTCCCTTCCAGGTCTAAGGCACTCTAGGCAGAGCTCAGAGTATTATTTTTGTGAACTCCAGTTATAATTTCATGTCTTTGTCATGTTACTTTTTCTAACCGTAGGGAAGAGAAGCTCTATAAATTCAAATTGTCTCAGCTACTTCAAACTTACCATAGGATTTTACCTGAACTTACTAATAATGTTCATGGAAATGCTTCCATGACCCTTCTACTTCGGTCAGATTTTTCTTCTATCGTTCTCATGGCTCCATGAACTTCCTTTGTAACACTTATCAGAGTTGCCATTTTCAGTTGCATTTATGGCAAGATTATTTGAATATTATGTCTCCCACCAGGACATTTTGCGTGAAAATTTCAGTGGCTATGAGTGTATTTACTTTTCATTGTAACTTCGTTAGTATTGTATTATGTAGTATGTGCATGTTTATGTACATGTATGACTACATATTCATTTATGTACATATGTCTATATATGTGTGTGTGTACAGATGTCCACTTATGCACAAGTAAATGGTATATATATATAGTTATTCTTATGGCTGTATTTCTGCCTTTCTTTGGGCTTTTGTTTCTTTTCTTTTTTTTTGAGACAGGGTCTCGCTTTGTAGTTCAGGCTGGCCCTGAGCTCACTATGTAGCCCAGGCAAGCCTCAAACTCAGCAATCCTCCTGCCTCTGCCTCCCGAGTGCTGGGATGACAGGCGTGAGCCACCACGCCCGGCACTGTGGTATGTGGTATTGATGACTGGTGGGCCAGAGTCACCACGCCCAGCATTGTATGTGGTTCCCGGGGATCAAACTCAGGACCTTGTGCTTGCGAGGCAGGCGCTGGAACCACTGAGCTAAATCTCTGGCCCTGGGCTTTCTTTTTGATAATTTCTTCTTTAAGATCTGCAAGCTCTATGGCTCTTACTGGCCCCTGAATTATGTAGAAGCTGACAGTTCTGTGGTTGTTCCAGTTTTGTTGATGCCAGCCCAGCTTGCAATTTTCCCCAGATCAAACTTGGATGTGTTTTGTGAGTGTGAGTCACGGTCATCAACTTCATTAAATGAAGAGATCCCTAAGAGAAGAATAAATACACCTTGGGCTGTGTCTGGGTGGGTCTTGGAGTGTCACCTTGTATAGCATCCAGGTCCTAGCTCTTTCTTCTCTGGATCCCCTTCCATCTGGACAAAGCTCTGCCTCTCTGCTTCCTATTATCCATCTTGCAGAGCCCAATCTTGGACAGTTTAGTTTCATAATCATACAGTTTGTTTTATACATGGAGATATTCATCATGACAAATTTAAAATTTTTACATCTATACTATAACATTATTAGTAACACCTATTGCATATGCTAACACAGCTCTTCGGAAATTTGTTTTAACACCCTCCTTATGAGGCTATCTACACTGTTCTAAAAACCCGCAGAAATTTTGAAAAACTCAGAAATTCAAGAGCAACCAAAAGGAGCCCAGGCTGAACAATGTTGGTGGCGAAGTCTGAATCACAGAAACCAAACAGATGGCGTCTTTTGGATATGCTTCTTTTTCGACTCTTCTGTCTAGAAACAGAAGGAGAGGGGAGCTCTGTGTGAATCCGCCAGTTACGCAGCTCATAATCTTCCACTGGCTCATGGAGATTTAGTGTTTGTTTCCTCATCTACCTATAATAGGAGCGCGGCATAGGGTTACGCAGAAAGCCAAGGGAGTTGGCGTATGTGAGTGCATGGAGCGCTGGTCGCTGTTTTCCTGGCTTCTCTTCCTCATTGTCTGGTCCTCCTGCCGGGATGTCAGACGGCTCAAATGTGTTCATTTTGGATCACCTCTGGCTCCGGCAGAATGTCTTCATGTAAACAACAAATTGTTCTTAAGGAAAATGTGCACTGACAGAGGATTGGCATTCGACTCTCCCCGCTGTGGATGCAAGCCTGTGTTCTGTCTTAGGCTGGGGTGCATGCTATGCTTCCCACAGGCTCTCTCTGGTGCTTGCAAACTCCCAGATGCCTCGGGAACATTTGGGGAATGAAATGAGTTGCTTTTCTCTCTTTGGTGATAGTGAAACAAATAAGCCACAGAGAAAGACCCCTGGAAAAGGAGCCAGCAGGACAGGTCTGACCTCCTGTTTTGTTCTTGACTTTTGGAGTTTCATTTGCTCTTTGGAGGAAACCAGAAACCAGGTCTTGACTTTGAGAAAAGCTCTGCAAATCCAATAGAATCATTTGTGGAAGTGCTTTGGCGTAGTGCCCCTTTGTATAAAATTAAAAGTTAATTATTATATCTGATTGCATTTTTCACTCTTAGGGCAGGAAAGACGTTATCATGTCATCCTAAGGGTGACAGTATGTTGGATCTTCTTCGAGACTGGTGCAGAGTATACAAGTTCTTTGTTTTCTGTTGACTTCCTGCAACCACAGTGGGGGCGCCATAGCCAGAGAGAAAGCAGGTGGACCAGAATGTCCCAAACATCCCAACAGAGGCTGAAGCTGAAGAAGAAATTACTATCTGTGCAGCACAGGACATGAGTCTGACCAGGCGTTTATGCCAGAAGTTGAGCCAAGTTGACATCACAGACACTCTGTAAACTATAATCTTACTATGAAAAAAAGGATTAATAGACTTATTGTAGGGTTTCTTAGCCAATTTTCTGTCATGGGGACACAATACCCCAAACCCACAGCTTAAAGGAGGGGGAGGTTTATTATTGGTTCATATTTTTAGTTCACAGTTTGTGGGTTCCAAGGGTGACAAGGCCAAGGGGTCTGATGGAGGAGATGCTGCACACAGCATGTGAGACAGGAATCAGGGGACATGGCAGGGAAGGGGGAAACACCCCAGGGACCAGCTTTCCAATCAGGCCCTACTTTGTGACAGCACAGAGTGCCTCATTATCCAGTCATCTATCCCACACCCACCTATAAGTGGGACTTTGAGAAGACAGAAGATGTAACAAACTATAATGTACAGTCTTCAGATTAAATGACTTTTGAAGTTCCTTTTCACTAATGAACTCATGAGCTTAACACTTTTCTTTTTAATTAGTAGGGATTGAACCCAAAGCCTTGCATTTCCAGGTAGGTGTGGCTCCACTGAACTAAACCCCTGGCCCCACACATTTTGTGTATATATACTATGCCACACATTTTGTTTTAATTGTGAAAGAGCAATCATAAGCAGTACCACTGCTACCACGGCAATTACTTGTCTAGTACTTTCCATAACAAGTGATATTTTAAGTGCTTTACTTACCTTTTCTGTTTTGAGCAACTAGTGTCTGAGATAGACACCACTATTTATAAATAGAGAAATGAACAGCAAGAAAAGAAACTTATTTAGAAAGCCACTCACTAGGAGCACAGCCAGAATTTGAATGTGGACAGTCCTGCTTCAGAATCATAATCCATATGCTACATTTCGAAGTGAAAAGACAAAATCTCCATCAAAATGAACTCCATTCTGCTTTTACCTATTTCCTTGTGCAAAGCAAATGTAGATTAAATAAACTTCAGAAAAGAGCATTTCCCCGACAACATTCTGCTTTTAGAATGTTCCAGAATGTTTTAGAATGTTCTGGCTCCAGCACAATGTCCCAGGATGCATTGTCTTGAAAATAAACAAAACCATTTATTAATACGACCCTGAGTAAATGAAAGTGAAATGCACACACATGTGTTTATAATGGCACTATTCACAATAACTAAGCTGTGGATGGATAAAGAAAGTCTGATACAACTACACATTGGAGCATCATTCTACCATAAAAGAATCCAAGTCATTTGTAGGAAAACGGAAGGCTCTTAAGACCTTCATGTCAAGTGAAATAAAACAGACACAGACAGCTCTATATGGCCTGATTGGTCTTACATGAGAAACCCAACATATAAATAAATGCAAAGAAAAGGTGAAGGAGAGATGGTGGGAAACAGGGAGGTAGTGGTCTGAGGAGGTCAGAAAGGATATAAGGGGAATGGGGAACATGTATCAATATATGAATTGGAACATGTACCAGTTCCCCAAAATGAGTGTAATTATTGCACATCTTAAACATATACCAATAAAATATCAATGAATATTGACTCAGAGCTGGGAAGGGGAGGAATGAGTAGGACATACTAATGTTTCTCATGGTGTTTTCAATCCATAATAGGAAGAAAATATCTAGAGAAAGTACATAATTGGAGGTGCTAAGAAAAGGCACCTGTACAGCTCCCCAAAGACACACAGTCTAGAGCGCCTCTCCCATGGAAATGCTTCTTTGATGATCTAGGAGCTGATGAAAGACTTAGGTAACTCACAGCACTTCCATCTCTATGGCAACATGCTAGTCTTTGCTATTTGATCTTTGGTGCTTAATGAAAACCTTTAAATAAAATTTTTCACAAGACTTCCAAAAGCATTCTGAAGGGCCAGCTGAAGATACCAGAAACCAAAAGGCATTGCTTGCTTTCTTTGTAATTTAGGATGCTTCTGAAATACCTTGGACTCCCAACTACCTGAGGAAATAAGTCGGAGGATGTTAGAATTCAGGTTTTGGCTTAGCCTGGAAGCTGATTTCATAATCCCTAGAAGGATCTTTTCAGAATGAAGTATCTTTATGTTATACCCTCTTCTTAATTTTTTTAGAAATTGAATTCTTTATTGGTACAATTTATATATATCTCACAGTCACACATAACATTGGGGAATTTGTACCAATATATGATACAGTCAGTTCTCATTTTTACCCATATCTCCACCCACTCATACCTCCCCACACCCTATATACATGCTCTTTTATTTTCTCTCAGAATCATATTTATTCCTTCCCCTTATTACATCCCCACACCAAATTTCCTTTAGAAATTTCCTATTCTACAAAGACTGTCATACTTTCTAGGGCTCATTTGCATCTACAGGTGCTCATATCAATGAGAAGATCCGGTATTTGCCTACCCAGGATCTATTGATTTCACTCATTAGCATGTCCTCCAGGTGTATCCATTTGCACATAAATGAATCAATCTTGTCATTCTTTATGGCAGAATAATACTCCATTTTATTTTTAAAAAACCCACATCTTCTTTATCTACTCTCCAGTTGATGGGCATTTTGGTTGTTTCCAAGATTGAGCTATTATGAACTGAGCTTCTATGAACAAGGGTGTACATCTGTCTTTCCAATGTGATTTTTAAAAGTCTTTTGTGTATATTCCTAGCAGGGGGATAGCAGGGTCAAATGGGACCCCTAGTCCTAGTTTTCTGAGAAATCTCCACACATATCTCCACAATGGTTGTACAAGTCTGCAATCCAACTAGCAGTGTAGAAGGGTTCCTTTCTCCCCACAGCCTCAACAGCATTTATTGTTGGTTGATTTCGTAATAGCAGCCATTCTTTGTGGAGTGAGATGAAATCTCAGTATTGTTTTCATTTGCATCTCTTGAATGACCAGTGATGTAGAACATTTCTTCATATGTTTCTTAGCTGCTCTGATTTCTGCCTCTGAGAAGTGTTGTTCATTTCAAATGCCCCTTTTTGAGTTGGGTCTTTAAACCTGCGGAGGCTGATCTGTTTAAGTTCTTCATATATTGTAGGTAATAGCCCTTTGTCTGATAAACAGCTAATAAAGATTTTTTCCCATGTTGTTAGTTGTCTTTTGGCAGTGTCAGTGACTTCATTTGCTGTGGAAAAGCTTTTCAGCAGGATGAGATCCCATTTGTTGATTCTTTCTGCTAGTTCTTTTTAATTTTTATGCCCTTCCCCTCTGCCAGTCTAAGTTTTAATGTGTTCATGTATTAATTTACACATTTATTCAAAACATAGCTACAGATGTCCATTCTGTAATTATGTGATTATATAGTTAGGCCAGGTGGAGGGGAGGCTACAAACTGTCTTCCTAACTGCCAAAGTAATGTTACAGACTTATATTGAGTCTGATAATTTTTGGGCAAAAAAATTACAAAAATGGTCAAAAATGACAGAAGTATCAAACAAAATGGAAACACCTAAGTGGGTGGGAAAAGTTTTGAGGATTAGGTCTCAGAGGGAAGGACAAGATGCTGCCCCCCTGAAGCTGCATCACTCCCGTGGTCTGTCTAGGAGGAAACCTTCTTCTCTCCTCATTGCACCAGGACACAAATGTCCTGGACCGGGTCTGACTGAAGAAGATGTGGGTGACATAGCACCTTAGGATGCTCCTTCCTGAATGTTTGACCTTTGGCCACATGCTGGGATTACAATCCTCATGGACCTGGACGGTGACAAGAAAATATGGAGGAAGAATTTGTCACAGCGCAATGACACACCCCACATGGGCAGAGAGATAACCAAGAGGCCTTTGAAGTTCGTGATCCCTCTTGAAACGCTGTTTCCGAGCTGCAAAGCTGGTGGTTTGCCCTTCATTTCCGTAGTGGTAGTGGCCTGAGGAGGTGTCCTTGGACAGAAAACTTTGCAGTACCAGTCTTGATGCTCATTCTTGAATTTGCACAGAGAAGTACTGAAAATAGGTGTGCATAATATGCCTTTGTGGAGGGGTGTACACACAGATATATACACAAACACATGCTATATACGGAGAGAGAGAGAGAGAGAGAAAGAGAGAGAATAATATTCACTTTAGGGTCCCAATTTCCTGTAAGAAGAATAAAGAAGTGACAAGTCTTTCAATATAAACTTTCAGTATTTAATAGGCTTTTTCATTCCTCTTTTTGAGTTACTGTACTACAGTAATTGCTGTGTAACAGACCTGATAGTGCTAACTCCTTAGCTTTTGTTTTTAGAAAAGTTATAAGAAGCTGAGTGTGGTGTGTGATGTACACCTGTGACCTCAGTACTCTGGGAGACTGAGGCAAGAGGATCACAAGTTTGGGCACAGCAAGACAATTTAGTGAGCTGGTGAGGTCCTGTTGCAAAATTAAAATTTTTAAAAAAAGGACTGGGGATCTAGCTCAGTGGGAAGGTTCTGGGTTAAATTCCTAATGCATCGGAAAAGGAAAGAAGAAAGAACAAGAAAAAGAAAGAAGAAAAAGAAAAAGGAAGAAAGAAAGTGAGAAAGTAAAAGAGAGAGGATAGGAGGAAGAGAGGGAGGAATGACAGAAGATTACAAGTTTTTCCATTAAATAATAAAAAGTTTTTAGTTCTCCAGCTATTTTCAAACTGCATCTATCTACTAATTTAGGAATTTCTGCCACTAACTTCCCTGCCCCACCATGTGGTATTTTCACAACTGGAGTGTGGACAGGGGTTAATGTGCTGAGATGTTGCACCAGTACTTGATCATAACCCACCTGAGCAGGCAGAAAGAAAGGTCAGGTAATTTAGGACTTGTGGTATGTGAACCCAAGCAGCCTTCAGTGAGCCCTCTAAATCATATGGGTCCTCTTTTATTACCTAGTAAAGCTTGGCAGGCATGAGGTGCAGATGATATATTTGAAAACTGAAGGTTTTTGTGGAAGAGGTGTGGGGTGCCACACAAGTGCTTGTCTCACCTGTAGGTGGAGTGAAGTGGACTCTCCTCATCAGCCGTCCTTAGAGCTCTGGCCCTGTGATTAGTGAGAGTCAGCTCTGCTAGGTTGTGTTCCTTGTGCTGTCTTGTTTCAGACCCTCCTGTTGTCTATATCTAGATGTTCTCCTAAAGCCTCATGTGGTCATAGGTGGGACCTTTGGAAGAGGTTTGGATTATAGAGACATTCTAGCTGACCTCCTGTCAGGAAGTGGGGCCTGATCAGAAAAGCGAGTCACATGATCACAGTCCAGAAGAGTTTATCTCCCTTCCTGGATCCTCCTTTGGTTCTCTCTGCTTCCTGGACGCCATGAAGCAAACAGCTTTCCTCTGCCTGGGCTGTTCTGCGAGGCTATTTTGGTGCGTGAGTTGGCTGAACTTGGAATGGAACCAATGAAACATGAGCCAAAATAAACCTTTCCTCTTTTAAATTGTGGGGGTTGGATGTTGTGTCTCAACAATGCGGGAAGTAACTAATATACTTCCCTTCTTGCACTGTAACCTATCCCAGTACTTCCCTCCTTTTATTATCCATCATCTGCTCTTAATTTCTATACTGCCTCCAAACAGGATTGTGAAGATACTCTTTTCTGACCTCAGAGCTAATGCAGAGTTGCTTATTTGCTCCACAACAGTTTAAACAGTGCACAAGGACACCCCATGTTTATTGTTTTTATGTCCTAGATTGCTTTTTGCTTTCTAGATTCTTATCTATTATGTTTTTTACTACCCCAGATTCTAGACATGGAGAAGCAATACTCAAACATACTAGAATCCTCAGGAATCTGTCTTTGGTATATACTGTGTACCAGCTACTTAGAAATATTTAGGTCCTCTTAGGTAAATCCCACTAAAGCATCTCCTCCAAGTTGTTGGAGTGTATGGTAGTTTCCGTTCCATTCCTGTGATTCTGTGAACATGTCTATCATAGCATCTGAAACCCCTATATGATAACACTTTCTCTATTTCTGCCTCCTACACTAATCTGCATGCTTCTTGAGGGTAAAGATTGTGTTTTATTTATTTTGTCACCTGGTATTTCACACAGTAACTGTCTCACTAAAGGCAGTTGAAAAGGTATTGAATAAACTAATAGATGCAATGTTCCATTTTGTAATGTGATGAATAATGGTTTAGATAATTGCACTTTACCTTTAAAAAAGCTATATTTTATCATTTTTTTTTCTAGGTGTCCATTGGCAGAAAAGAACACACATGTTCATTTTAGGGAACTGTTACAGGAACTGGTATATATTTCTAATCCTCTGATCAGAGCACTTTAATTCAATAATTTCCTTCATAGCAACCTCAAGCAGAAGGATGAGCATCTGGGTTTGTTTGGAAGATAAGAACGATTTGCAAGGCTCTGTCCATGGAGTGGGTTGATCTGTCGCGTGTGGCAGAAGGGCAGGTAAGCAGCGACGGGAGTGTGGGGAATAGAGTTGTCCCTCTGTGGGAAGCATTGGAGGCCTCTGAGGCTGGAACGCATGGCCGGAGCCACTGTTTGCACCCCGCAGAAAGACCACTACTGCTTCAGGTCTGTGGTTTTAAAATGAGTCTCACGGTGTTGAATGATGATCTCAAGGCCTCACCGCCAGCATTAGTAACAAAGGCACCATATGATTTGTTGCTTCTTTGCGATTGGAGGTTGGTCTGTCTTACATTTTGAGAAGCTGTACTTTCCTCACTTGTGTGATAAACTTCTGAGTGTCCAGGCTGCCGAAATCACCGCGTTTCTCATCTACAGATGTGAAAGGAAGAGAACATGAGACTCAGCAGACTGTGCATATAGTTGAGAATTTAGAAAAATGCAGAGCCTTTCTCTGAGCATCAGAGCAACAAGAAAGGTGCTTGGTGGTCACTTTATAACAACCTGTTTTAACAAATAACCAGGTCTTTGCATGCTTTGTTCTCAGGGGCTCTTCCTTCCCAGGAAACACAGGGAACACTATAAATAACTGCAGCATGATGGATAAGTAACTCTATATTTCATTTCCTGGAGGTGCCCTGATCAGTTCGGCTTGCAGTTCTGAGCAGTTTGAAGAATCCAGTCCCAGGATGGACCCTATTCCTTTGAACCAAGATGCCATAACAAAAATGTCAGTTGAAGCATTTCAGGAATAAAAACGTATTAAGTATGTTTGGGATGGGGGAGCAGAGATTTAACATTTGAAACTAGAAACTCACACAGTGACCGAAATGGCTGGGCGTGAAGACTGGAGAAATGGAGGTAGCTTGGTAGTGGCACATGCCTGAAGTCTGAGCTCTCAGCGGAGCAACACAGGAGGATCCTGGGCCCTGCCCAGCCTGAATGAGTCAGCGAGTTAGTGAGACCTCGATCAAAATAGTAAAATGTGTCTGGGGATGTAGGCCCTGAGTTCAATCCTCAGTGCAGGAAATGGGGGCAGATCAGGAGGAGAAAGAGGAAAATGAAATAGCAGAGGAGGAGAAGATGGTGGAGAGGAGAGAGGGAGAGGAAGAAAGAACTGGAGGGAGAAAAAGAAAGAAAGGAACCTAGATGGAAGGACAGGTTCAGAAGAACTTGGCATCAGTGGTCTCTGATGTCCCTGGGACCAGCGTATGGTCCTCTGGGTGCTGTGGGAAGCATGTTCTCTGGGTAGAGCTTGCTACATGCAGTGGGAATGCTCTCTGTTCCCGGCCCACAGGGAGGACCGCAGTAGTCTGGAAATCCAGTGTAGATGCCATCACCTTCTGCCAGCTCAGGCAGGAGAAGGAGCGGTTTCTTTCTCACTCATTTTCAAAGAACCTTCTCGTGACTCACAGAAACTGAATCAAAGGTACACGGCATTGCTGGCATCTCTTCCTGCAGTGCCAAGAAGAATACACAAAAGAAAGTTGATGGGGAACAATAAGTGTAATTATGAACCATAACATCTTTTACAGCTTTTCTAGAAGAGAGTTTTGCCTGAAATTAGAAGTAATGCTAGCAATTAATGACCAATATTTATGCAACACACATGAAACAGAAGGGTCATCTTGCTAGGACCAAGGCAACAGC
>PVIC010055125.1:0-11328 GCA_004025085.1 Thryonomys swinderianus | reverse complement strand
CCTGTAATCCCAGCACTTGGGAGGCAGAGACAGGAGGATTGCTGAGTTCCAGGCTTGCCTAGGCTACATAGTGAGCTCAGAGCCAGCCTGAACTACAAAGTGAGACCCTGTTTCAAAAAAAAAATTTTTTTTAAATGAATCTACAAAAAAAAATTCCCCAAATAGACAAATCCCTCTTAATTGTCAAATTGACTGGATGAAGAAAGTCCTGAAGGGGTGATTTAATTGTGTGGGGACTAGGTAAATGGGCTGTTAGGAGGTCGGGCCCAGTTGGAAGAAGAGGTTTGGGGAGCATGATCTTGTGGACTATATAGTCCCAAGGACTTTCTTTCTGGCTCTTCACTTTCTTTCTGCTTCCCAGAGCCCATGAAATGAGTCCCTTCCCCTTGCCATGACATTTCTGTACTCTAGTCAACCATGGACTGAGACCTGCTATCATGAGCTGAAAACAAACCATCTCTTCTCTTAATTATGTCAGGCATTTTGTTCTAGCACTAAAATGTTGATCAATGCAACATCTGTAGGAAAAAATATAAGAAGCATTTTATTACCTGACTTCAAAATATACCTCAAAGCGGGCCGCAAGGTTAGCTCAGTGGTTCTGGCGCCTGCCTTGCAAGCGCAAGGACCTGAGTTCGATCCCCGGTAACCACATATAATGCTGGGCGTCGTGGCTCACGCCTGTAATCCCAGCACTCGGGAGGCAGAGACGGGAGGATTGCTGAGTTCGTGGCGGCTTGCCTGGGCACCATAGTGAGCTCAGGGCCAGCCTGAACTACAAAGCGAGACCCTGTCTCCAAAAAGCAAAAAAAAAAAAAAAATATATATATATATATATACCTCAAAGCTGTACAAATCAAAATAGGATGGCATTGGTTATTGTTATTACAACAGTATTAGCAAGAACTAAGAAATGGAAACAACATAAGTATCCATCAACAGATAAATAAAGAAAATGTGCATGCATGAAATGGAATACTTTTCAGCCATAAAAAAAGAAGCACTTCCTTTCACTTCTGACATTATGAATGAAACTGGAGATAAATTTCCCAAATGAAATAAGTCAGGCACAGAGAAATGATTATCTCATGATCTTACCCATGCTGATACTAAAAAGTCAGTCTAATGGACATTGAGAGGATAATAGTAGTTACATGTTGAAGAGTAAGAGGGTGGGAGGAAAGAGAAACTGTTGATCAAGGAGAACCAAGGTACAGACAGATAAGAGAAAGAAGTTCTGGTATACTATTGCGTAATAGGAGGGCTGTAGACAACAATAATATGTTTTAAAAGGTAGAATATTTTGAGAGTTTTCAGCCTTAAAGATAAATTAGAGACATATATTTACTGTAATTAAACATTACACAGTGTTTACATATGCCAAAACATCACATTACTCCATTAATTTGTATAATTTTTGGTTTTATATATCCATCACAATAAATTTAATTTAAATGAAAAAAGAAATACCTAGGCAGAACATATAGCTGACATAAGACTTCTACTCCTGATATTTAAAATTTCAGAGAATTAAATAGTAAGTGACCAAAAGAGAAAAACAAATAAGAAAGGAGCAGGAAACCTAACAGACAACTCATAAAAGCCCAAGGTCATACAAATGAGACCAATTCACTAGTCTTCAAGAAAAAAAGCAAATTAAAAGCACAATGAGATTCTAGCCAAGTGTACAGAATGACTAAAATTATGAAGAACAAAAATATCAAATATTGGAAAGGATGTGGAATCACCAGAATTCTCATAGATTTCTGATTGGAATATAAGATGATTCAACAGCTTTGGAATAAATTTTGGTGGAAGTTTTTCGTTTTTGTTTTTCATACTGGAGACTGAACAGAAGGCCTTGACATTGGGGTAGCTCCCCAGCCTTTCTTTAGTTTTTATTTTGAAATAAGGTATTATGGTTTGTGTTTAGATGTCTCCCCAAAGACTTATGTGGTCAGAAGTGGGGCTTTTTCAGAGGTGGGTGGATCAAGAGTATGTGATACTACAATTGATTTAGTGGGCAATCCAGGATCAAAAAAACTAGGATTAAGGGTGTGAGTATTACTTGCCCTAAGTAGGCTGGGTAGGATAGAAGGGACAGAAAGAGCTGTACTAATCTTTTGTAGCTTTACTACCTTCTCCCCACTGTGAACTGTTTCTTTCATGAGATGCCTTTCTACATGCCATCCTGCCTTGGAACGAGCTGATTATGATTTGAGACCTACAAAGTGTGAACTAAATAAACCTTTCTTTCTTTAAGTTTGAGTGTTGGATATTTTGTCTCAGCAATAAGGAAAGTAGCTAAGACAGAATTTGGCACCAGCAAAGTGGAGTCGTTGTTGTGACTATACCAGACTATATATTCAGGAACCTGTGGGAAGAGTTTACAAAGGTTTGGAGATCCTGGCTGAAGACGTAGAGCTGAAATGCTTTAGTAGGTACTTCATGGGAGATTCTAGACAGAGTTCAGAAGAATGGAAGGTTGATAGAAATCTTGCAAGTAATGTCTAGGCTCCGGAGGATTCTGCTGGGAAGAAAGACTGTATTGGCTGTTGGACTCCAGACATGTGTTTTTCCTTGGTAGAAAGTTTGTCTGCATTTTTCTAGTACTAGGGACTTTGCCTGGTACTAAGACTATAAGGATAGCAGATTAAAGAATCTTGCAGAAAAAAAATTTCAAGGCATTTAATGTTGAGGTGGTGGTTTGGCTACTGTAGGGAGCTTTCAGCTAGATTTATGTTGATAATCAAGAGCAAAGAGCCCAGCAGAATGATTTAAAGCATTTTTAAGTTTTACCAGAGAGGAAGTTCCAGTAAAGTTGTAGCTTGAAAAAGATGAAACACAGGAGAGATTGGTCCCTGAAAAGACTAGCAAGAAAAAGCCAAATATTTCAGAAGAAGACAACAGAAAAGATGGCCTGAGGACATCACAAAAACCCACAGAACAACAGCCTCTGCAGCCTCAGAGTCGCAAAGGTGAAAAACTTTGCTTTGAGAAGAAAACCCTAGAGCACTATGTTCCAGAATGGAGGCACCCTAGGGAAACTGCTCTTCTGGATTTGGTTCATAGGGACTCATCTCTACAGCTAAGAGAGAAGGAAGCTCCCACTGGCAGTAGACCTTGGCAACATCTATGTGGTACTCATTTTAGGGTCACATAGAATGCAAGACTTGTGGGGTTGGGAAGTCCTCAACCCAGATTTCAGAAGGAGGCCTGAGAAGGCAGATAGTGTCCCCCTGGGAGGGCAGTGTGTGAAGCTGTGGGTGTAAAGCCAAAGGTGCCCTGGAGAGCTCAGAAATTTAGGCAACCCAGAACTGTGGTTGGTCTGAGGAAAACTGCAAGAAAGGAGCAGAGCAGGCCCAAGAGAGAAGCCATGGGAGCTACAACCAGTGGAAACACCTCAGACACAGAGCCACACAAACCCTTCGGAGTTTATATCTTGCCACAGATTGTCTCAGATACGACACTATAGGACTTAATGTTTGCCCAGCTAGACTTTGGACTTGCTTTGGCTCCATTGTTTTATATCCCCCTATTTATACCTTTTAGAATAATAGTATTGTCTAACGTGCTATTGAATGTTCGAAGTTTTTAACTTTGTTTTCATTTGTATAGGCCCTTGTATCTAAGTTTGCTTCAAATCTCAAAGGAGACTTTAGACTTGGACTTTTTCAACATGGTGAGACTGCTAAAAATCCGGCAGTTCCTGGGGATGACCTAAGTGATTTGGGCTGAAAGGGATGTACATGACTCATTGTGAGGTGAGGGGAAAGATGTTTTGGCTTGTGTTCAGATGTCTTCCCCAAGCCTCGTGTGATCTTAAGTGGAGCTTTTTCAAAAATGGCTGGATCTAGAATGTGTGATGCTGGAATTGATTCATTTTGAAGTGTCAGATCAAGGAAACTAGTATCAAGGGTATGAGTGATAAAATATAAGCGATAGAAAGAGCTCTGGTTATCCCTTGTTGCTTTGCTACGTTCTGTCCACTGTGAACTGTTTCTCCTATGTGATCCCTGTCTGATATGCCGCCCTGCCTTGAAGCCAGCTGATGGTGGATGCAAACCTCTCCAAACCGTGAGCTAAATAGTAAACTTCCTTGCTTTAACTTTGGTTGTCAGGAGGCAGAAAACATGCCATTAATTGCCAATGGGAAATACAGGGCAAGAGATAAGCATTTGTTCTGCACAAATTTGTTTCTTAGGAACAGAGAAGAAATACAACAGAGTTCAAGTGTAACACAATATAACCTCCACCCTACCTGGTGGATTTAATAGGAGGGATTTTGGAAGAAATTTCTTCACAACAAACACTGCAACCTGGAGAAATTCTTTGGACTATTTTTTTTTCTTTTATGTATCAGCCAGTACTTACTTGGATGACATCCAAGGTAAAAACTGGAGTTCTTCTGAAGAAATAGAAGTAATCCTTTTATACCATTCTCATGACAATCCTCCCTATAGTGGGTCTTCCACACCCAGAATCATGCTGATTTGATTTAGTTGGGTGTTTCTTACTCAAATTGACACAATTAATTAATTACCACACTTATTTTATCTAGTTTTATTTACTTTTTAAGAATAATTCCTTAATTGATTTTTATGCTCACTAATCTTTCCTTTTTTTTTTTTTGAGGCAGGGTCTCACTTTGTAGTTCAGGCTGGCCCTGAGCTCACTATGTAGCACAGGCAAGCCTTGAACTCAGCAATCCTCCTGCCTCTGCCTCCCGGGTGCTGGGATGACAGGGTGAGCCACCATGTCTGGCACTGTGGTGTGTGGTATTGATTTCTGGTGGGCGTGAGTCACCACGCCCAGCATTGTGTGGTCACCGGGATCAAACTCAGGACCTTGTGCTTGCGAGGCAGGTGCCAGAACCACTGAGCTAAATCTCCAGCCCGGGGGACCAAAATTTTAACCCATCCTTTCCAGGAAAGATCCCTGACATGAGGATACTTGTATGCTTGCTATGTGACTTGTTTTCCCACTGGATCCTCATTTAATCATTATTACCTAAGTGACTATATTTGTCACAGTCCTATTGGTTGATCACAGTTTTGTTCATCTTGTGATTTCTCATTGGGCCAACACTATCCAATTGACTGTACTTGTATTCCTACTAATTGACTATAGTTTATCCCACCTTGAACCCCCCCCTCACTTCATGGCTTTGCACCATAAAATCTTCCAGGGTAACAGGGTAGGTGGGGAACCCACTTTCTGGTTCCCCTTCTATCTTTCTTAGACAGAAGCTTTCTTTCTTTCAATAATTTTTCCTTCTTTTAACCTGCCTTGCTCCTAGCACTCATTCTTTGAATTTAGAGAACATGAGCTTGGGTTTTGGGTATCTAGCAGGTTTCAGAGTTACATTTATTCTGTATTAATGGCAGGCAGAAAGCAGAAAGAAAAGAGAGGAGCTACAGAAAAGAATACTGTACACCTTTGCAGGTCTCACCTCCAGTGACCCATCTACAACCAGGGTCTGTTTCCTAAATGCACATTCAGCTACTTATGTACTGATGAGTATAGCATCCCCATGATCCAACCACTTCCCAAACACATGAGAATTTTGGAACCATAACACAGTAACAAAGAAAGGTTCCCCCAGATCTGTAGATCTGTAGCATGAGTCCACTTATATAAAATTTGAGCGTTTATAAAACATAATAATGTAACATTAAACAAACAAACAAACAAAATATATATATATGGCCAAACCACAGATGAGAGCTAGAAAATGATAATGGAAATTCAGGGCATTGGAGACTTCTGAAGGAAGGGCAAAAGGAATGGAATTTGGCAGGAAATTGTGAGTCACAAACTGCTTGAAGGGGCTGAAGATATTTGAGAGGTATATCATTTTTAAAAAATTATTTTGCTGAATGAGATTGAACCTGGGGCCTCACACTTTCTAAGCAAGCACTCTAGGACTGAACTATACTCCCAGCCCCAAAAGGTATGTGATTATTCTTACATGTATTTTATCCTTAAAGCCTGCTATTTCATATTTGATAAAAACAAATTGTAAAATTCAAGTTCTAGTTCTAATTTGTTAAAATACCTGACAATTTTTGATAAAGTGATTTTGTCTTGAGGGCAAGATAATTAAAATAAGGTAGTTTTTGAAGTTTTTGCATTTCTACCATTCTAGTCCAAAAGACCAAAGAAAAATACTTTTTTGTCACTAAGATCCCCTTTTAAGTATTTCAACCCTAGAGTAAAGAGAAATTAAAATTGCCTTTCTGGAAGATAAAGAATATCTCTTCCATTCTTTTTTTAAGATCTCCAAGTTTTTTTGTATTTATTGAGGTTACCACCATGGGCCTCACTGATATATTCATATTTTAGACAGTTCTCCTAATGGATACAAAAAATGGCTTAGCATCATAAGTAGAATAAAATCTTCAGAGCATGAAAAGGCACAGAGACTTTTCCAGCTGGAAGATCTCAAAATGAAGTTTTTAATCATTTTATTTCTATACTTCAGCTAATTAAAAATCTAGTCAAATAATCCCATTTAATTAATTTTAGCAATAGTGTTGTAAAAGCAAAAACTGAACCTTTGAAAGAGAATAAATTCATAGAATCCTTTACTGACCAAAAAAGAAAGCAAATAACCTTATCTAAATATGTATCATGCCATTTCTGATTATGAGTTTTTTAGTGAGAACTGTCAAATGTGATTGTCTCTACTTTACATGCACAAAATATACTAACTCTGCAGTTGTTTGGGCAGATATAGAACCCACAAAACCTTAAATAATGTCTCCCTGTCCAGTGGGATTCTTTTAACTATCCCAAGTAAATTAAAGTCTCACACCTCCAAAGAATAGGAATATTTCAGACAAATGACAAATTGTGAATAAGAAAAAATAAATTGATATTTATATTTTATAAGAACCATTCAGTTTAAAACTTCAACCTGTCAACATAAGTGAATATAAATTAAGTGCAGTTAAAACTTTACGGACTTGGGCCGGAGGATTAGCTCAGTGGTTCCGGTGCCTGCCTCACAAGCACCAGGTCCTGAGTTCGATCCCAGGTAACCACATACAATGCTGGGAGTGGAGACTCACGCCCACCAGCAATCAATACCACATACCACAGTGCCAGGCGTGGTGGCTTATGCCTGTCATCCCAGCACTCAGGAGGCAGAGACAGGAGGATTGCTGAGTTCGAGGCTTGCCTGGGCTACATAGTGAGCTCAGAGCCAGCCTGAACTACAAAGCGAGACCCTTTCTCAAAAAAAAAAAAAGTCTTTACGGACTTGAAAAGTAAGTATGCTTATTTTTGTTTAAAAATTATTTCATTGGGCCTGAGTTTTAGCTCAGTGGTTCTGACACCTGCCTAGCAAGTGCAAGGTCCCTGGTTTGATCCTTGGTAACCACATACAACAATACTGGGCATGGTGACTCATGCCCACCAGCAATCAGTACCACATACCACAATGCCAGGTGTGGTGCCTC
Organism: Thryonomys swinderianus; assembly: GCA_004025085.1. Lineage (NCBI taxonomy): Eukaryota > Metazoa > Chordata > Mammalia > Rodentia > Thryonomyidae > Thryonomys > Thryonomys swinderianus. The sequence continues at coordinate 3,865 of PVIC010055125.1, read as the reverse complement.
AAGCCTGTAATCCCAGCACTCAGGAGGCAGAGCCAGGATGATTGCTGAGTTTGAGGCTTGCCTGGGCTACATAGTGAGCTCAGGGCCAGCCTATCTACAAGTGACACCTTGTCTGAAAAAAAAAATTCCTTTACTGAGAAATGTCTATTCATTTCAGTGGTCCTTTTCTGAGTGTGTCTTCTATTGTGGGGGAGGTCTTTTTGAGTTCTTTATATATTCTAGGTACTAGTCTTCTTTTCAAGGAGTAGTTGACAAATTTCTTTTCCCATTCTATAGGTTGTTTCTTTTGCTTTGCAACAGCTTTTTAATTTGATATAATATCACTTGTTGATTGTTGGTATATCTTCTTCAATTGCAATTTTGTTTAGGAAGTCCTTGCCTGTGCCTGTATTTTTTTTGACAGTGTAACTAAACTTTTCTTCCAGCAGATTGTTTTTGGTTATATAGCTAGGTCTTTGACTCATTTGGATTTGATTTTAGTAAAAGGTAAGAGATATAGTGCTCGCTTTGGCAGCACATATGCTAAAAAGGTAAGAGATATAGATCAAGAAGAAGTAGTATAGATGGCCAATAAATTCACCAAAAGACATTCAACATCTTTGGCTATGAAAGAAATACAAATTAAAAGAACACTGAGATTCCATTTTACTCCACTTAGAATGGCTACTATAAAAGACTTAAAAATAACAAATGATGCTGGGTGTGGTGGCTCGTGCCTGTAAACCCAGCACTCAGGAGGCAGAGGCAGGAGATTTCTGAGTTTGAGGCTTGCCTGGGCTACATGGTGAGCTCAGGGCCAGCCTGAACTACAAAGCGAGACCCTGTCTCAAACAAACAAAAAAAAATGATGTAGTGATAGAGGGGAAGCAAGACTAGCTCCTGGCCTGCTAGATACCTGAAATATAAACTCGTGTTCTCTCAAATTGAGGAATGAATTTTAGGAACGATGGAGGTTAAGAGTAGGAGAACTTTATTGAGAAAGAAAGCTTTGTAAGAGAGACAGAAGGGGTACCCGAAAAAGAAAGACACTGCTCACCTCACTTCCCGGGGGCCTTCATGGAGCAAAGCCAAGAGGTGAGCTGAGTTTAAAGTGGGAGAAAATTACAGTGAACCAGTAACATTGCAAGTGCAGTCCCTTAGGTAATATTGGTACAATGAGAAATCACAAAATGGACAAAACCATGATCAACCAATAAGATTACAACAAGCATAGTTGCTTAGGTAATACAACAAGATGGGGATCCAATGAGAAATCAAGTCACGTAGCAAGCGTACACGAATTTTCGGTCAGGAGTCTTTTCCGGGAGAGGTGAGTTAAGGTCCTGGCCCTCCGTGGTGGTGGTGGTGGTGGTGGTGGTGGGGCAGGAGATTTGCTATCACTCCAGGGGATTTGCAATCACTGCATTCCTGGGGAGGGTTGGGTCAAGATTTTAACCTTCCATCCCAGGAGGAGATTGAGGTCTATCAGTCACTGTTATCTGGAAGGGGTAGTTTTCTCTTATCATTGCTTCAACTTTCAGTGAAGGTCTTCTTTCTTTGGAGCTTTTGAGCACTGGCCCTGTCTATCTGCCTACAAGATGTCTAACTAGCTTGCCTACCTATAAAGGTAGTAGGGCAGAAGGAATCCTTCTGCATTGTTGGTTGGAATGTAATAGCCACTATGGAAATTAGCATAGACATTCTTCAAAAACTAAAAATAGAAATCTCATTTTATCCAGCTGCCCCTCTTCTAAGTACCTCTCAAAAAAAGTTAAAATCATCATATCACACACATGCATATTCACATATATAACAGCACAACTGTCATCACCTAAGTGATATAAGCAGCGTATATGCTCATGAACTAGTGAACAGACAAAGAAAATATGACATATATACACAGCAAGCTACTACTTGGCCAGAAATTTGGGTCATTTCAGAAAGATGAGTGGATCGTGAGACCATAATACTAGGATATAGGTTAAATATCCCAGGCCTTCTCTCGTACAAGAAACTGAAATTAATGAATAATTTAAAGAGCAAAGTAAAAGAGAGATTGTAGGAAACAGGGAGACAGACTCTAGTGATGGGAAGATAATCTGGAGGAGAGAGGAGGGCAGGGGGTAGGAGAATAAAAATGATCAAGATACGTGTGTGTGCGTGTGTGTGTGTGTGTGTGTGTGTACCAGTCCCCAAAGTGAATGTAGGTATTATGTATCACAAACATTTAATTGTCGGGAATAGTTCTATTTGCGCAAAACAATAGCATAATCGGAACTATGACCCGACCGAGCTTTCCTGCTGGCCGAGGGACTTGGGGATTTAAGTCTTCACCTCTGGTAACAACAGAGACCCAGGTGTCCCACATGCTGTGATGCTCCAGGGCAGAACTACACCAAAATTTACATAATTCCTCAAGGACTATTGCCGTAGTCTGCCTTGCCCTGTGGCATCTTCATTTGCATAACTTCACAATGACTATTAATGGTGTCTGCCCTGGCCTCCCCAGTCTTTTGGAATGTATGGAATGAAAGGGGTGCCAAATTGGGGGGGGTGTGTGGCAAACTGGGTTCTGGCATTTTTTTTTTTTTTTGCTACCCAGATTCTGTAAGCCTCATTTCTGCCTATTATTTCTCTGTGTGTAGTAGGACTCACAGGAGACAAGATAAGTGAAATAAATAGGTCACAGATGTGTAAATATCGTATCTATCCTCTGGTATAAGAAACTGAAGGTGTTTATGAGTTCTGTAAGGTATGATGGTTATTGTGAAATAGAAAATAGAAAAAGGGAAATGTGGAGGTGGGAGTTATGAGGGGTAAACAAAAAATGTGATGGTAATAAAAAAAGGAAAACAAAACATATATTTAGGGGGTGGGTGGTTGTGGCGTGGGTAGGGGAATGGGAAAAAATGAGAACTAAACTGTGTCATATACTGGTACAAATTCCCAATATTGAGTGTGATCATGATATATGTATATATGATGTAACAATAAAGATAAACATTTAAAAAATAAAAAAGTTCTAGTTAAGTCCCCTTCCCCTCTTTCACACATATAATAATAAAAAAATTAAAAAGATTATTTCCGTTTTTGTTTGAAATAGTTTTGTTATTTTTGTTACTGTTTTACCACGCTGGGATAAAACCTAGGGCCTCTCACATGCTAAGCAAGTGCTCTACCTTTGAGCCACACCCCCAGTCTCACTTTAAATAGAATAGAGGCATTCTATTCAAATGTTCTATATCAAAAGTGAAAAGTATCAAAAAGTAACATTAATTTAGTCTTTATTTCATTCCTGATGCAGATATCAAATTTTGTGTTAGACCATTTAGAAAGAATAATTGTCAATCTCTTCAAATATTATTTTTAAATGTCTTTAGTGTGGCCCCATTTTAATACAAGAGAAGTTTCATATTACTGTGCTCTTTTGTCTAAAAGATTCTTCCATCCTTAGATAAGGGGATATGATATTGTGCTTTCAGGAAAGATAGATATAACATAGAAAATGCTTAGAATGTAAACAACAATAATCAAAGAGGAATGAAGTGATGTTGCTGGCAATGAAGCCCATAATTTTTTTCCTGCAGCAGCATAGCATAATACACCAAGCACTCAATTAGGAAACTGAACAATCAAGCTCATGTCCAAGCTCTGAGCTTCACCTCTCCGAAACACCATTGCTCCTTCAATAAACCAAACTTTTTTTTTGAGGCAGGGTCTCACTTTGTAGTTCAGGCTGGCCCTGAGCTCACTATGTAGCCCAGGCAAATCTTTTTTTTTTAATTGAATTCTTTATTGGTACAATTTATATACATCTCAAAATCACATATAACATTGGGAAATTTGTACTAGTATATGCCACAAGTTAATTCTCATTTTTACCCAT
>PVIC010055124.1:0-11360 GCA_004025085.1 Thryonomys swinderianus | reverse complement strand
TAATCCACTGATGAATTTATAATTTAATGGCATTAGTGGGAAGTGATAAAAGACTTAGGAGATGGTTAACTTACACACAAAGAGACAATCCCCAAATACCCTGAGATGAAGTCTGTGAAGATTTTAAAGAAACACTAAACATCAGAGTTGTAGCAGCCCTCACCAAGGAAAGCAAGAGACACGGATGTGATGCTTAGGTCTCACTACAAAGATTATGGTGTTTGTATGAGGGCTTAAAGAATTTGGCCTGGGGTTGAAGTCAGTTTCTTTCAGTGTTTTTTTTTTTTTTTTGCAACAATTTAGATACCTTTATCAGTGCTAGAAATGTTCATGGCCCTGGCTTAGGACCAAACCTGTGGGAAAAACATGTAGTTGCCAAGCTCTGTGTTCTCTGTGCTTTTGGTCAAGGCAGAAAAAAATGGGAGAAACTAGGGTTGTGGGCTATAAAAGTGAGGAAAAAATCCAAACCCATGAATTGTACAACCAGAAAAACCATCTTTTAAAAGTGGAGGTAAAACAAACATACTGTATTACCAGATAAACTAAAAGCTGAAGGGATTCATTGCTTTGAAAAAGAAGAGTAAAACTGCAGCATGCACAGTTATGTACTACAAAGCAGCCAGAATCAAGAGAGTGTTAAATGTGAGTAAAAGGACAGATCATAGATCAGTGGAATGGGAATGCAAGCTCAGAAATAAATCCATGTTTCCTGGGCCAAATGATTTTTTAAAAGAGTGTTAACACTATCCAATGGGAAAAGAATAGTGTGTTGGTCAGTTTTTCATTGCTGTGGCAAAATGCCTGACATAACAACCTAAAATAAGAAGGCTGTATTTTGGCTTACAGCTTCAAAACGTTCAGTCCATGCCTGGCTGGCTCCATTGCTTTCAGGCCTGGGGTGAGGCAGAGACATCATGGTAGAAGAGAGTGGTGGAGCAAGGTTGCTTACCTCATGGCAGCCAAGAAGCAGAGAGAAGGGAAAGAGCCTACTTCCGGTTTCCATTACTCCCTGATAATTTCATCAAACTATGATCTCATGGGTAGATTAATCTATGGATGAAGTTAGAGCCCTCAGGATCCAGTTATATACAGAAACACCCACAGACACACCCAGAAATGTATTTTATTAATTTCCTTGAGTTCCTCAGCCCGATCAACTTGAAGAACAAGATTAACCATCATAAATCATCTTTTAAGAATGGTGCTAAGACAAATTGCCACATGAAAAAGAATGAAATGCAATCCTTATCTCCCATCATATACAAAAGTGGCTCAATATAGACCATGATCATAAACATGTGATAAAATTATCCACTCTTAAAGCAAACATAAGTGAATCTACATAAACTTGAGTTAGGCAGTAGTTTCTTGTATATGGCACCAAAACATCAGCAACAAAAGAAAATAAGAGGTAAGTTGAACTGCAAAAGTTTAAAACTTTTGTGTCCAGGTAATCCAGTCAAGAATGTGAAAAGATAACCACCAGAATGGGAGAATATTTGTGAGCTACATATCGGGTAAGGCATTTGTATATAGAACAGAATAAGAACTTTTATGACTCAGTAATGAGATAAGTAAACATTTAAAATGTACAGAGGATCAGGATAGACATTTCTCTGGAGAAGTTATACAAACACAAAATGAAGCATCATGGAAGAGCAAATTAAAATCACAGTGAGATGCCATTTGATATCTATAAGAATGGCTACCATAAAAACGACTGATAAATGGTGAGGAGGTGAAGAATTTGACATCCTCAAACTGCTGCTGGGAGTGCAAATTAGTGCAACTGCTTTGGAAATCATCCTCAAAGGCTTATAAATATTTACCATCTCCCAGAAACTCCACGCCTATGTATAGAGCTATGAGAACTGCAGACATATTTTCACACAATAACTTATATGTGTGTTCACTCAGAAGCACTGTTGATAAGGACAAAAAGTGGAAACAATCTGAATGTTCATCAGCTGTAGAATGGATGGGTAAATCAAATGTTGGAATATTATTTGGTTATAGGAGAGAATGAAATATTGATGAACAGTTCTACCTGGGTAAGCGTTGGGAGTATTGTAAGTGATAAATCAGACACAAAAGGCCACAAACTGTGTGATTCCACTGATTATAAAATGTCCAGAATAGGCATATATATATATTTATATAAATTTATATTTATATTTATATATATAAAACCAGAAAATAATTTGTAACTTTCTAGAGCTGGGAAGGAGAGGAAGAGTGTCCGATAATGAGTCAAGGGTTTGTTTTTGGAGTGAAGCAAGTGTTGCAGATTTAGCTTGCAGTGATGTTTGCACCACCTTATGAGCAGACTGAGGGCCACTGACCTGTGGACTTAGTGGATATGTAATGTGGTACATGAAACGAGTCAAATTGTTGTCTGGGCCGAAGTTACCTGGAAGCCTGATGGGGCTGGGGATCCGATGTCAAGATGGCTGCTCAGTGTGTGTTGGCTGCTGACAGATGGCCTCGAGGCATCACTCCTCACTAAGTGTCCTTCCCACGAGCCTGCCTGCCTGCTGTGGGAACGTGGCAGGGGGCGTTCTTCAGAATGGCCTGCGGCAGCAGGGTGGCAGGTAGCACCTCCTGTGGCCTGACCATCTATGTCTTCCATCGGATCCTGTTGCTCTTAGCCGGAGGTGAAGCCAAGAGGAATGCGGCCTCGGGGGACCCTCAGAAGCTGGCCTCGCCGGCGGGTGTTAGATCCCGCTGTCCAGTGACTCCAGCTTCCTCAGTTCCTCCATCACAGCCAGCAGTCAGCACCGCCCTGACTACACACACAGCCAGCTGCGCTCCCGGGGGCCTGTGAAGAAGCAGTTCTAGCGTGCACACATACACGCGGACACACGTGTATACACGCACACCTATTATTTTACAAAAAGTCTGACTTCTTGGTCTGAAGGTCATGAATTCTCCTGGAGAAATACATTTTCATCATCAGTTCAATATGAGAAACTTCACCTGTTCTTTCTCTTCCCTACTCCATCTACCGTGACATTTACTTGGCAAAAATCAGACTCTGTAGGAAATGCCTTTCTCTGCTGCAGTCTTCTGATTACAAACACAGAAAATCCCATTCCTCATGCTGAGGGATCATGAAAAACACAAAAAGGACCCTGGCCCAACCTGCTGTGCTGCTTTCAGATCCGTGTAACGGCCTCTGCCCATCAGGCTAACATCTGTCAGCCTGAGAGAGCTCGCACACCCGCTCCACACCACGCCGCGCCAGTGGCCCTGAGGAGGGAAGGAGGGTGGAGAGAGCCAGCGTCGGTGGTCCAAGCCTCCGTGGTCCAACGCTGGGGCTTGCCAACCAGCCCTGTGACCTTGGCAAATCACTCCCCACTGTGGGCCTGGCTCCTGTTCATACCACGACGGAGCTGGACTCACCTTCAGATCCTAGCGATTTGTGCAGGGACTCCAAATGGAGGATCGTATTTTACTAGGTCCAAATAAAGAGATTTTTACAAAAGCTGAGCATCTGTAGTGATTATAACTTCAGTATAAAGGACGTTTAACCCTAAAAGCAAGGAAGAAAAAACACAATCTTCACATAAACATATTCCTTTATGAGAAAACCAAGTTCTTATGAAACACATAATATCTGTACTGCTCTCTGGATCAGAGGACCCAGGCACCTGCTCCCACCCTAGGACTCTCCCAGTGCATGTGGCCATGGCAGAGCTGACACCTGGTCGTTTACAGTTTAGCTGTCGGCTCCGCCCAGATGCACTAGGAACTCCTCACAGTTAGTTCTATGCATTCTTTGTCCAAAGTTTTCCATCCTTTAGAATCTCCTGAAGGTAGAAATACCTTAAATCTGCACCCAATGTGCCCTTGATACACCTTACCAACACCCTACCTCTCAGTGGTACCTGGCAATACTGCTCCCTTTCAATCAGTTCCATGAATTCCAGGGCTCCATGCCACAATCCTCTTTAGCCAGTGCTACCGACTGAATTTTGTCTCCTCAAACATGATGGTGAAGCCCTCTCAAAGTTCTTTATTTGGAGTTGGGGGCTTTGGGAAATAATCCAGGGTTCTCTGAGGTTGTTTGTGCACATGGAGTCCCCGTGATGAGACTAGTGGCCTCATAAGAAGACACAGTGGAAATTTCCTCTCTCGCTCACGCCTCCACCCTCTGTCTCCTTTCTCCACACACTCCAGCCATGCAGTGTAACGGCCTTACCTACCGGGCCACACAGAAGGGGACACTGTGTACCAGGGGAAAGTAACATGTACACTGTGGAGTCACTGATGGTCCTCAAAGTAGTTGAACTGTAACCAAAGTCCAGAAGTTTTTACAAAAAATGGAAGCAGTGAAATGCAGTGATTTGACTGTCAGCTTTGCCCTGATTACCTGTATAACTTTCAGGAAATTACTCAGCTAATTTCCCATTAGTAGGAACTGTGCTGTAGCAGTCACCCTGAGGTAAATCGTATTTTATAGTGCTAACCTCACCCCCACAGGGTGCCAAGGAATAACGTGCTTTTCTTATTATTTTCGCATTGTCATAGTATATCAGTAGTCTTTGAGAACAAAAGACATTGGTTTATTTACAGCTTTTTGTTTTAGCGCTAGTGTCTCCATTCACAGAGTACAGTAATTCTCAATTGCTGGAAATGTCAAATCCCAGAAAATGGAGCATTCCTATTTGTGATGTTAGCATCATTCTCCAAGAGCCATCAGTCAGTGACCCATCTGATGAATCTGATCTTTCCGAAACAGAAAATTCTGAAGATTTTTCAGTCCGTGGCTCAAACGCAAGAGGGTCAGGCCTCTGTCCTGGTCAGAACTGGTTGGAAATAGCCCTGTGTCAGCTGACGCAGGCTGCACTCTGAGCCCGTCACCCAGCAGGAGGGTTCTCCATCCGAAGTGTGACTTTGTCGGCACACTGGGCAGGAAATCTGATGATCAGGGTCCCACTGACCTACTGTGTGTTTTTTGCAGTGTTCTTCACTGAGGAATGAATTATAAAAATCACCAGCAAAACGAATGCCCAAGATGCCTCATTAGCTTCAAAATCACCTGGTCGAAAAGGATTTTTGTGAATGGGAAGGCACCGACAAATGGGGAAGACAAAGTCAGATAGAGCAGGAATACTGGAGATTAGGAATTTGAAAAGTATCTGTGATTAATACACTGTCAAAATTGTCAGAATCAAAATAGAGCTGCCTTGTCAAACCCTGACTTAGCAGAGCCAGGAGGCCACAGAGGCAGAGTGCTCTCACACAGGCTGCCTGACAGCAGAGACTTTGAGAGACTCCTGGAACCACAGCTCACCCCACAAATCAGCAGGACAGCCAGTCAGACGTCCAGGAACATTCGCCTGACACATTGTCTTCACCAATTAGCTGACGTCAGTCCTGAGACAAGTGCCCACAACCAGTGCTCCCTGTGTCTCAGGACTGTTTATGTAATCCTCCTTGTTTTGTCCTCAAAAACCCTGCCTTTCCTTTGACTTCTCAGTACAGCTACGGGTGCCCCCTAGTTCACCTTGACACCACCTAACCCAGATCGCAACCTACTATCTCTTTCAAACAAACTCACTGTTTTGCCAGAATCTTTCTTTTTTTATTTAGATTGGTAATGCTAATGGCTTTAATACTGAGAGGGGCTCAAACAACTGACAGGAATTATGAGGTTGACTGAATATGAAGAACACGAAATTCAATAAAGTAGAAAAGAAGAAAATTATTAACTCCGAAAAATATTGCTTAAGATATACTGTGAAGTATTTAGAAGACCATACTGCAAATACATGGATCTTGATGTAATCAAAACTTTTTTTTTTTTTTTGAGACAGGGTCTTGCTTTGTAGTTCAGGCTGGCTCTGAGCTTACTATGTAGCCCAGGCAAGCCTCGAACTCAGCAATCCTCCTGTCTCTGCCTCCCGAGTGCTGGGATTACAGGCGTGAGCCACCACGCCCAGCCAAAACTACTTTTTAAAAAATGTACGTGTGGTGAGGGCTGACAGAAAGAAGGAAGAAGGAGACCGGCTTTGCATCCATAATAGGAAACCGATGAGTGAGGCCTACACTGAGCATTAACCTCCCAGCAGGATCACAGAGGTGTGACACAGAGGCGTGACACAGAGGTCAAGTGTCAAGAGCACCTGCTTAACAAGCAGTTACTCCTGGGCAATCAGGAGGAGGGAGGAGGGAAGGGGAAGATGCTTTTCTCAGAAGCCTTGTGGAATTACCTCTTTGTACAAGTTGGAACCACGATGAATAGACATGAAGTTGCAAACACAAGTCTTAGGTGTTGAGACCAGGTTTAGGATCACATCTTTGAGGGAACATGTTTGTCAGCGCAGTCATGCAAAGCATTTCTGCATCAGCTGTGTGGGATTTTCTTTTCCTGTCCAGACCAATTCTCAGGCACCTGCTATATTCGAACATGCACGTGCGTCCCTCCCCCTGCCTGCAGACAGCGTCAGATCGCACAAGTAAGGGCTCAGCCCGCAAGACCACCCCACTTCTGACACCATTCCAGCTCCAGGCTCTTGTACGTCACATCAACCAGCTACAGGGTCCCAGGCGACTCCATTTCTTAAAGAGCTCACAGAGTCTAGGAAATATTTAACTGACATTTACTGCCTTATTTCAAAGGGTTTTGCAAAGGGTACAGGTGCAGAGAGAGGTACATAGAGTGAGGTCCTGCAGGGTGCTGAGCACAGGCGCATCTGTCCTGGGGGAGTTGGGAGCCACCACTGTTCCCACTCTGCATGCATTTATCGCCCCAAAGCTCATCAAATGCTGCTGCTCAAGTTTTACAGAGCTCCAGCACACCTCCCCTCCCCCAGCCTTCCCAGAGGCTGAAGGATTGGGATGAAAACTACAACTCTAAATACATGGTCTTCCCATTGAGCAGCCCTGTCTGGAAGCTGTCTGGTGCCCTGTCCCACTTTACAAATACCATAAACTTAGGCCTGGGGCTAATAAAAGACACTCCCGTCATTCAGGATGCGAATCTTAGGTTTTCGAGCTCTGTGCCCCATCCTGGGATGACCAACTGTTTCTTGTTGTGCTATGAAATCCTAGCTCTGACTTTGTGAGACTCCACGCCACTGACTTAGACCCTCTGAACTCGTCAGGCAAATAATACCTGCATCAGTGATGCTGCTGTGATAACTGGATAGAAAGGAGCCTCCAAATCAGCTGGTGTGTGTTGGGAGCCAAGGATGCACCTAACCCCTTCTCGTCCGGGGACCGTCTGCTGGCTCACCCCAGCACACTGCATCATACTGTCACTGCTGCCCATGTAGGGCAGGTGGCCACCGTGGCTGTGAAAACAAGGAAACACCTCAGGGAGATTTCAGAAAGTAGCATGTGTCTTGGTGCACTCTGTACCGTTGTAACTCAATGCTGACACTGGGTAACGCATGCAGGAGGGAGATTATAATCTCTAGCACCACACCAGCACTACGAAACAAAAGAAAAGAGGTTTACAGCAGCTCCGCAGGTCTGGTGAGGGTTCCCCGGGCCGTGTTAGCAGAAAAGGAGTAGCTCGTGTGCAGAACCGGAGGACTCACATGTGAGACAGGAAGCCAGAGACTGAGGAGGGGCTTGCAGACCCTGTCAGCGCTGGAGCACAGCAATCTGAGATGAGGTAATCACGATCACTGGAAGGACAGCACACGTTTATTGCACTCAAAGTGCTTTACAAATATTAGCTCATTTAGCTCACACGAGCCCTCTGACGCAGGGGGTATCGCTGTTCCCTTTGGCAGGTGGAGACTAAGGCACCGAGGTTTAACGAGCTTGCTCAGAACCGCGCCCTGGGCGGGGAGCCGAGGGCTCCCGGGACCGTCCGGCCGGCCGAGCGCACCCCTACTCCGTCGCCGGTCGGCGCCGCCACGTGTAACAGCACCACGGAGCCGGGGAGAGCCGCCCGAGAGGGGCCGTGAGGGCCAGCCCAGCAACGAAGGAAACGGCAGCAGCAGGGACCGGCTGGGGACGGGCACCCAGGCTTTATGAACCCCGGGGCGAGGCGAGGTGGCCGCCGGGAGGGCGCCGGCTCACCGGACGGTGAACCTCTCCCACCTCTTCCCCGGGTCGTAGCGCTCCCAGCGGCTGGCGGGGAAGATGTGCTTGCTCTTCTCCTACCAGCTGCGCGGCACCACCTTGCCCGCGTGCGACTCGTCCTTCTCCACCGAGGCGTCGCTCAGCAGCCGCGCGTCGTCGTCGTGCACTTCGAAGCTGAAGAGCGGCCCGCTCTTGCCGCGCGCTCTGCTGACGAGGAGGTCGCAGAAGGTGTGGTAGTGCGGCAGGATGAGGCCCTCCTTGAGGAAGCTGAGCTGCTCCACGCCGGCCGCGCGCAGCTCCCGGAAGTCCCGGCGCAGCGCCTGCAGCGCCCTCTTGAGGAACTGCTGTACCGTGCTGCCCTTGCGCATGCGCACGGCGCACCCCTGCCCGGAGCCGTCCCAGTAGCTGAGAGCGACTTCCATCTCCTCGGCCCGCACTCGCTGGCGCTTGGCCTCCCACTCCTTGCGCAGCTCCTCCCGCCACCGCTTGTCTTCCTCCTCGCGCTCGCGGTCCGGCAGGAAGCTGGTGTCCACGTCGGGATTCTTGCGGAGGTTCCGCTGGCCCGTGGCGGCCTGGGCACCCCGGCCCGGGTCCGCGTGCTCGCCGTCGCCGTCGAGCTCGTCCAGCGAGGAGGACAGGCTGGCGACCTTGCGCTTCTGCTCGCGCCTGCGCTCCCGCTCGCGCCGCAGCTCAGCTGCAGCCTGTGCTCCTCCAGCTGCCTGCGCTGCGCCAGCTGCATCTCCCGCTCCCGCAGCAGGGCCTCCTGCTTGGCCTTCATGCCGTTCAGGGTCATCAGGCCCACCGTGCTGGACTTCAGCTCGGCCTCCAGGGCGTCGTAGTGGGCCGAGAACTGCTTTTCCACCTTCGACTTGCTGATGGTCTCGGCGATGCGCCGCCGCAGCACTTCCATCTGCGCCTTCTGCCGCTCCCGCCTCCTGAGGAGCCGCAGGGCCCGGCCGGCCTCCTGCATGCTGCCCTTGCACTGCGCCAGGCCCCCGGCCCTGGACGCGCTCCTCTCTCGGCCCGGGCTCCCGGCTCCCGGCTCCCGGCTCCCGGCTCCCGGCTCCCGGCCTTAACTCAGGAGCTCTGCAGCGACGAGAGAGGAACTTAAGTCAGAAGGAAACTATTGGCTCTTGGTCTAGACTGGACCTTACGGTACAGCGCTGCCGTGGTGGGTTTGGTTAGTCCTTGTGCTGACCCAGGATAGTGATGCCAACCACAGGACCCAGCTAGTGACCCCAAGTTTTCGTTTATTTCAATCAATTAGAACAGTCGCAGGTGCCCTACAGGCCAGTACAGGACCAGGTGTTGGGAGCTGAACATCAGCTCTAATTGCACAGCAACCAGATACTCAAAGAAATGAACATGAGCGCTACCTAACGTACAAGTGTTTACAAGGTAACCTTACGAGGGCCGCCTACGGAGCCGGCGCGGAAGATGCGGAAGTGCCGTCTGTGCTCTGGAAATCTGAGGGACCAGTCAAAAGTCAGAGACCTGGAGCTCGCCGCGGAGTTCCGTGTGCGTCTGTATGGGCGTGGGGGGCAGAGAGGCCGAGTGGGAAGCTTGGGAGTGGATGTCCAAAGGCGAGAGCGAAGACTGGGGCGCTTCCGAGGGAACAGAAGCGAGCCTTCCTTTTCCCTTTGCTTTTCATTCTAACCAGGCTGTGAGCCTATTGGCTGGCGCCGCCTCCCAGTCAATCACCACAACCAGAACTAAAGCCAGTCGACGGGGTCTCATTGGCCCAGAACTCACTATGTAGCTCAGGGCAGCCCCGAACTCACAGCAATCCTCCTGCCTCTGCCTCCCGAGTTGCTGGGATTATAGGTGTGAGCCATCATGCCTGACACTGTGGTGTGTGGTTACCATGATCGATCTTGGAACCTTGTGCTTGCCAGGCAGATGCCAGAACCACTGAGCTAAATCCCGGGCCCCTCATGTTGCTGTTTTTGTAACTAATCAATTTTGAACTTTGTTTATTGACTTATGGCAAATGAAGATTTAATTTTTCTGTACAGCAGATAGAAATGACTGGCCAATGCATGAAGAGAGTATTAGGGAAGCTGTCAGTATCTAACCCAGATAAGAAAAATCCAAGAAGTTAAACTGCCAAACTTAGTTATGAACACAGTGGCAAAAACCAATCATTCCAAGGCTACACTGTTTTAATCTATAAATAAACTACTCATTAATCGACAGAGGTCTTATATGATGTTGGTCCTCATGGTCATTAACAAGAATAAAGAAATAAGAAATGCATTACAAATAATAAATTTGGTTCTTATCTATTTATTCACCCATACATCCTGTGTATATTCACATAATTAATACTTTGGGTCCATAACCTTTTATCTATGGAAATGGTTTAACTTTCCTTATGTTTAGCAATTTGGGATTCCAGGCTAGTGACCCCTCCCTTGGTTCTGAAGAAATACCCAACCTCAACCACAGTAGTTCTATAGGGAGACATATTTGCTATTTATACGTCTAACTCTTCTATCATAATGTTGTTTAAAAAACAAATGGGAGTAAGTTGAATACAGCAGTTTATGAACATATGAGAGTATATATCACATATATGGGCCTGTCATAGGCCTTGATCAGACAGTTTAATACTAGAAACTGTGTGTGTAATTTACCACAGTGACATCCGAATGGTTGCAGATAAAATTTTTAAAAAATAGCAAACGAGATAAAAGATGTTTTTGAGAAACCTACAGGAAAGTCATATTTAATAGTGTACTTTTATGTCCCTGGTAATTTTCTCAAAACACAACTGTGGGGAGTTTTAGACTGTACTGGATAACTACAGATCTTTGCCACATATGATGTCATGGCACGAATTGAAAATCCAGTAAGTGGCAAGTGGTCTCCTCCCCGCCGCTGTGCACACGCACTCCGGAGAGTGTGGGCGGTTTCCTGTTGGGATCTCAGGGCTGCTGGGAACTTAGTTTGCTGCCCCCGCCGCTCTTTGCTGGGGACTGGGCCATCCATTGCTAAACACAGGACAAACCCATCTTCAGCATTCTCAATCTGGTCTCTACTGAGGATCTACTACTTTCACCCCATCATAAAGTGAAAAAAATCATTGCCCTGAGCTGCTGTGAAGTCAGAGATTGAGGGGTGAACCTGGTGAGGCCAGCAGTTCTGTGGACATCTGCCAGGTGAGGGCCAGAGATGGAGAGAAAGCGCCAATTTTCTGTCCAACACTGTGTACCTTTGATTCTGAGATTTCAAAGCTTCACCAGAAATACAGCTTTTATTATGCTTATTGTTACTGATTTTTTTTTTTTTTTGAGACAGGTCTTACTGTGTGTTTTTTT
>PVIC010055123.1:0-11244 GCA_004025085.1 Thryonomys swinderianus | reverse complement strand
TTCTCAGCACTGTTTTTCATGTTATAGATTCAGGGCCTGTGAATTCTGTCTAAGACCTACAGTAAGTTGGTAGCACTGCTATAATTAGAACCCAGGTATCCCAGATAAGACTTAAAAAGAGGAAAATTGAGAAAGAATATAATATAGAGCAAATACAGGAATTAAAAGACTCAATACTTATTCTAAGGAATGATTTAAACAGTAGAGTACTAGCTTAGAAGTAGTTTAAAGAGTGTTTTAGAACGGCAGCAGAGGGCTGGGGATTTAGCTCAAGTGGTCCTGTGCTTACCTAGAACGGCAGGGGAAGGGAGTGACAGGAAGAGAAAAAAGGGGATGAAGACCTTCCTTTATTTATTTTTAGAAAAGTGTGAAATATTTCATCCTGGGAACCCATTTTATTCAGCCAAGTATAAATAAGTCCCTTACCCTAACTGGACGATTGCTACCATTCCTTCCACTTTGAGGCTGCCATGGAGGAGAACACAGAAATTGGGTATTTTGCCTGCAATTTGATTGGCTGAATTTTCATCTTCATTGTCATCAGTGATGCCAGTACCCACCTCATCACCTTCTATAAAAAGAAGACAGGTTAAATGAGGATTAGCTTCAGAAACTCCAAATGGCAACAGCACTCCTGGCTGAGGACAGCCTTAAAGGAAGATATACAGAATTGTAAAGGATCTTATAGCAACTATTCTGATGTCCACATGAAAATCATATAAATTTAATTTATATTAAATGTCCGGCAGTAGCAATTCAATAGGGACAAAAAAGATATTAGGGGTAATCTGGGGCCAGGGGACTGAGGAATGGTAGCTAAAGGGGTGATGAAAACATTCTAAAACTGATTGCAATGATTTGTGAAACTCTGTACCAGTGCTGAAAATCCCTTTATTTTGCAATTCAAGTGGGACAGGTATATGGTTTATGAATTTTATCTCAATAAAGCTACTACCCACAGAAAGTCCATTTCCTTCAGTTCTAGTAGGATGGTTGGTGAGATGCTACCAAGAGGCTCAGGTACCCATCTAGATAAATACAGACCTTCAGGGCCGGAGATTTAGCTCAGTGGTTCTGGCACCTGCTTCACAAGTGCAAGGTCCTGAGTTCAATCCCAGTAACCACATACAATGCTGGGCATGGTGACTCACACTCACCAGCAATCAATACCACATACCACAGTGCTGGGCGTGGTGGCTCATGCCTATAACCCCAGCACTCGGGAGGCAGAGACAGGAGGATTGCTAAATTCAAGGCTTGCCTGGGCTACATAGTGAGCTCAAGGCCAGTCTGAACTACAAAACGAGACCCTGTCTCAAAAAAAAAAAAAAAAAAAGAAAAAGAAAAAAATACAGAGCCTTCAACACCGCCGGTTCCCAGCAGCCAGGACAAAGGACCCAAAGGGTACATAGTGAGGAGTACTCCACAAGTGTCTTACATGGAATCCAAACTTCAGGTTTTCTCACACCTTGCTGATACACGAGTCCTCCTATTACTGCTCCCCTCCAAGAACACTTGTGTGCTCAGTCCTGTTCAAAAACTTACTTCAGTAGGAAGAACGTGTCCAGGTTAGCATGGTATCAACACTCCAAACAATGTGGCCTGATTCTGCTTTCCCATAGTTTCCTCTCCACTTTCCTCCTATGTATGCAATTTACTGTGCCCATTTTCTTTCTTGGTAATTATATAGTGGGCAGAATTTCCAGAGTGTGAGGCAGTGAAATTTCCTTTTCTGGAATAGCAGGCCACTTTCACTTTCCAAAATCCAACTCAGTAACTACTCCTTTTCTTTAGAGTCTTCAAAATGGGCCAACCTCTTATCCAACATTTCTAGATAACATGATGCTTCATGTGGATCAGTGGTACAGAAAGAGAACTCACCTTTATTAAGTGCTATAGGTAGGACCAGATGTCTGGACAGGACTGGGGGACTTGAAATATCTGCTATATCAATAAATCCCACTATTTCTAAATCTGAAAGGAAAGAAACAGCATGTAATTAATTATACAAAGGGAAAGTACATTATTTTCCATGGATTGGATTTTACAGACACACATTTTGGGTGGAAATTTCAGTATGATGACCGATAAAGCTATCTGACCTTTCTGTGGATGACTCTAATAATTTGAATTTTAAGTAGCTAAGGAAATGATTAATTGTCCTTTTTTTTATCAGCATAGGTCTTCAGCCATGGCAAATGCTTAAAGGTCAAATCTATGTATGATCAAGGGATATTCAGGTCACTAAGGGGTGTTAAAATCAAATACTTCCTTAACAACTTCATTCAGACTTTGGAAGGCAAATATTCTTGTGAGAAAGAAATCCATTTTCTATACAGCCAATATGGCCTGTAATCCCAGCATTGGGGAGGCTGAGGCAAGAAGACTGCCATGAGTTTAAGGTCAGCATGGGCAACATAGTGAATTTAATTTGATTTCACGCCAGCCTGAACCTTGTAGCAAGACCTTGTCTCAAAACAAAACACTCAGTATGATAATAATTTCTTTGCTTTATAGAAGCTGTATTAAGCTGGGTGCAGTGGCATACCCCTGTAATCATAGCGACTGGGGAGGCTGAGGCAGGAGGATTACAAGTTCAAGATCAGCCTGGGCAACTAACCTGGTAAGAATCTGTCTCAAAATTAAAATAAACAAACAAACAAACAAATAAATAAAAAACAGGGTGGGGGATTCAGCTTAGTAGCATAGTGCCCCTGGGTTCAATCCCCTAGTAATGAAACAAATCAACAAACAAAAAAACAACTGTACTAAACACTAGTGGTTATTTGTTGGAAACCTAAAATAAATAAAAATTGTAATCAAAACCTTTTAGCTGGGTGTGGTAGGTAATGCTTTAATCCCAGCACATGGAAAGTAGAAGCAGGACGGTTGTTGTGAGTTTGAGGTCAACCTGGGCTAGAGTGAGCTCAGGGCCAACCTGAGCAAGACCATGGTCTGCAAAGCAAGACCATGTCTCAAAAAAAAAAACAAAACAAAACACCTGATTATATAATTAAAACAAAAACTTGAAAAACACTAAAAATTATAAAGAAAGAAATTCATTATTACTCTTCATAAAGGAAATCTCTATTGTTCTTTTTTTTTTTTTTTTGAGACAGGGTCTCGCTTTGTAGCTCAGGCTAGCTCTGAGCTCACTATGTAGCCCAGGCAAGCCTTGAACTCAGCAATCCTCCTGTCTCTGCCTCCCAAATGCTGGGATTACAGGCGTGAGCCACCACGCCCGGCACTGGGGTAGGTGGTGCTGATTGCTGGTTGATTGCTGGTGGGCGTGATTCTCCACGCCCAGCATTGTATGTGGTTACCGGGGATCAAACTCAGGACCTTGTGCTTGCGAGGCAGGCGCCAAAAGGACTGAGCTAACCCTCCGGCCCTCTATTGGTATTGGTATTTTTAACTGAACTGTTTTTTAATCTTTCTCTAAGCAGTTCATGCCCATGATGTCACAACAGTTTTGAAAGTCAGAGTGGCAGCGAGTACACCGCTTATCTGGTGAGCTGCTGTCATTACGTCCCTCAGCTGACTAATAGATGAGTCAGTACAAGCAGTTAAGAATTTGTACCTGAGTAGAAAAGGGCTTTCTATATCTTCAGTGGCTTAAGCGTGAGGTATAACAAGATTATAGACTGTGTTTATATTGGAAAGAAACAACCTATTCAAGTGACTCATCAAAGAAGGATGGAGTGGAACTGAACTGGTTTGAAGGCAACAAATATTTGGTGCAGCTTAATGTACTACTAGTGTAGTCCCGATGGAAAGAGAAGGGTGCTCTGGTTCTAAAGAGCCAACAGCTAAAAGCACACACACACACACAAAAGCCTGGCCTCACAGCTGCTCATTCTACAATCTCTCCACCCAACACAATGAACACGTATTGCACACTTAGTTGGAATCATCTCCTGACTGGAACAATTATATCCTGAGCAACTGCTAAGGGTCAGAGATTACACTAGGGATTGAGGCTGCAAAGTGGCTGGAAGTTACACCCCTCCGGAGGAGGTCTGACATGTACGTACCCTGCACTCAAAGAGTCCACCTGTCAAAAGGAGACAACCTTCCTCTCTACTTCTTGCCGTTCTTGACTCTTTGCATTGCCGTCTAAGCTAAACTGCATACCAGCAACAGGAACCAGGGAAGAGCAGCAGCACACTGCTTTCTTTTAGTCAGAATACAGGCGGCAGGCCCAGAGGAGTGCAGTATACGAGACTGCTTAGAGACTATCTGCCTGAATCCACCTATTAGCTAATGAAGACTGGCGAAGTCTTTCCAAAGTCGCACAGTAAGAGTCATAGAGCCTGTGACTATCTAGGTGACAACCCTTCACAAAGGACTTTATTAGGATGCTAACTGATCTCCATACCTCTATGAAGAATCACGTCAAAGAAGTCAGTGCTAGTAAATCTGGCCATGATTTCTAGCTATAGCAATGTGTGATTATGATTATCTAGGACTATAGGTTAACCCCTCACCATAAAGGATCAATTATCTGCAGACCTCTAAGTAATACATCCACTAATCCAAACTGCTGACAACAACAGTACCCTAGCAATAGTATATGTGATTTTTACACACTTCTCAGATGAAGTACAAGTGGCAAATAAATATATGAAAAAAGGTTCAACATCAGTGGTCACTCCAGGGATACAAATTAAAACAATGCTGTTAATTCCATCTCACTCCACAAAGAATGGTGCTATCAAGAAATCAACCAATAAGTAATGCTGGTGGGGCTGTGGGGAAAAAGGAACCCTTCTCCACTGTTGGTGGGAGCTCAGACTCATGGAAAATCAGTGTGGAGATTCCTCAAAAAAATTGGACTAGAGGTTCTATTTGACCCAGTTATCCTCCTTCTTGGTATCTTCCTAAAAGAACTGAAAGCATCTTACCACAGTGTTATATGCACACCTATGTTTATAACAGCACAGTCTGTAATAGCAAAATCTTGGGAACAGCTAAATGGGGACCAACTGATGAATGAATAAAGATGTGGGTTTAAAAACAAAATGGAGTACTATTCAGCCATAAAAAGGACAAACTTGAGACCTTTATAGGTAAATGATGCACCTTTAGACTGTACTCTTAAGTAAAATAAATTGGACAAACATGTATAAATATCACAATATTTTTGGTGTGAGAGACTGAAAGTGTAAACAAGGACCAAAATGTATAACAGGTATTTATGAAATAGGAAGAAAATGTTCAATGAGGAGCATTAAAGAGGGGAGGAGGAAAAGAAGAAAAAGAAAATGAGACAAAAACTTTAAAATAGAAGCAAAGTTTTTATAAACAAAGAGGGGAAGAGGGATGAAGGGAAGGGAGGGAAATGAGAAAAAAATAAGAATCAAGATATATCTTGTACAGGTACAAATTCTATATGATGAAAGCGATGATTATGCATATCTAAATTATATCAAAAAATTTAACAAAAAGAATATGTGATTCTTTCTAATCATCTTAGTTGCCTAAGAAAGTAAAGGTAATAGAAAAACTAGGAAAGAACTTTTAAAAACAAGTTACCTGTGTTAATAACTTTAGGGATGGGATCAATTTCTTCATCCACGACAAAAGGTTCTGGCCTGGGGAAGACTTGTACGTCAGCAGTTAGGTGGCCACACTTGAGAACAGCATGGAAAGGTGTGTACGCCAGGTCTATCAGCTTTCTAGGACATAATGATTGATTGTTATAGAAAGAGTAGTGTGATACACAGGAAAGTAATCTTTTCATTTTTTTGAGACAGAGTCTCACTTTGTAGTTCAGGCTGGCCCTGAGCTCACTATGTAGCTCAGGCTATCTTTGAACTCACAGCAATCCTCCTGCCTCTGCCTCCCAAATGCTGGGATTACAGGTGTGGGCCACCATGCCCAGCATTGTGGTGTGCAGTACTGGGGATCGAACCAGGGACCTTGTGCTTCCAGGGCAGATGCTGAACCACTGAGCTAAATCCCTAGCTCAGGAAAGTAATCTTTCAAGAGGCAACGTTTGTTTTCCCTTCACTTGCCTCCAAAACTAAATCTGACTGCTTGGAAAACAGAACATAATCTGACATTTTTGCGAGGAAATTTCAATTCTATAAACCCCAAAAGCAAGTTAATCTTTGAAATTGCTAAATGATTTTGTCATGGTTAATTTATAAGAGAGTGAACTTTCAAAAACCACTATTACTAGTAATTTTATCTGAGACATGGAGAATTTGGGAAAAATGAAACAGCAATCAGAAACTGTCAAATTATGATACTGGATTATAAAAAAAGAAAAAGAAATGTAAGCACATACCCAAACATAGACTGCACATTTTTCAAACACAGGGGCCCATCAATAGTAAAAATTTGCCCTTCACCGTTGTTTAAGTCTATGAGACGTTCAAGGCATTCCAGGGAATCCGTGCTTTGAAGCTATAACGTAAGAGATGACACCTTTAAAAGTGGTATAATTAGCAGACCACTTCCAGCACACATGGGCATAGCCGTCACAACACCACAAGCAAGAAGTGACGATTTTCTTAATAGCTGACATGAGGAAGAAATAAATATGACAATCCGACTCAAAGTTAGCAAAAAGGAGTGTTCTATAAAATGACACCAGTAGAGGTATTTTGTTCCCAAGTAGTTTAGCAAAGATTCTCACAGATGATAGTATTTGCACAGCATCTTCCCTCCAATGTGTTTCTAACATCTTTTGGCAAGAATCATCATTATTGACCTTCTACAGGGAGAAGAACTGACATGAGGAAAGGTTAGCTAACTTTCCCAAGTAAATGGGAAAACTAGGAAGTTAAGTGTTAAATACCTCAGAGTAATGTCACTTTACAAAAAAAAAAAAAAATCAAAGTACACTTCTGGTGGGATATAAGAACTCCCAAGCTAGGAAAATAACACCAAAAAGAACCTCTCAACCCTTCACGATCTATTAGCAGGATGGATAACACTTCCAGCTATGTTCCCAAGATGGGGCAAGACTCTGAAATGCCAAGGAGCACTTGAGACAAGAGCTTTTTAAACAGAAGTAGTGCAAAGCCCCTGGAGAAAACAACAGAACACAGTATTACAGCACATGCAATAAAGTACTAATAGAATATACTAAAAAATACCTGGAGCCCTATGGTTTACTTAGCTAAACTGAAAAAACTTAGGAAAAGGTATTACCTCCTCCAAATTTGCCATGCACATGATGTACAACTTAGACGGGAAAGGAAAAGGTAGTGGAAACCTGTTGCTCTCACTTCTTTGGTTGTGAGTAGCCAGGGAATGTCGCAGCGACCCTCTGCCAATGCCAAGACAGCCATCGGTCACTAGAACCACCTGTTGGCAAAAAGAGAGGAGGTTTATGTGTTAAATTACACAGGTAAAGCAGTTCTATTTCACAATGTTGTCCCTGCACTTACAAGGACCTAAGGAAACTGGCGTGATGGAAATGGGCTTTATCTTAACTGTAGCAGTAGTTGTAGATCTGTATTCAATTGTCAATTCAGTGAACTATATGTTTAAAATGTATGCATTTTACTCTATTCCATTTCTTTTTTTTTTTCTTTTGCTTTTTGAGACAGGGTCTTGCGTTGTAGTTCAGGCTGGCCCTGAGCTCACTATGGTGCCCAGGCAAGCCGCCGCGAACTCAGCAATCCTCTGTCTCTGCCTCCCGAGTGCTGGGGTTACAGGCGTGAGCCACCACACCCGGCACTGTGGTATGTGGTATTGATTGTTGGTGGGCGTGAGTCTCCACGACCAGCATTGTATGTGGTTATTGGGCAATCAAACTCAGGACCTTGCACTTGTGAGGCAGGCGCCGGAACCACTGAGCTAACCCTCCGGCCCTCTATTTCATTTCAATAAAATATCACTACGTCTTCCTTGAACCCTGCCAATTTTTACTTCACTGTATTAAAACTAAAACCCTGTCTCGTAGAGGAGTTGGTATTTAAGGTATGTATGTAAAAAATGGCATGACTTATTTCATATATGTTCCTTGGAAGTATATACCAGTCCATAAGTTTGAACTTTGCCATTTTCGTTTATTTTTTTTTTACAAAGGGCTACTTTGCTCGTTCTCCCAGTTGTCATCTTTTATTTATCTATTTGTTTTTGGCGATGACAAATTCTAACCCTAGGTAACTAAAAATGACAACTCTTACAGACATTTAATCAGAAGTACATAAGGTCTCTTTAAAAATGTATACCTAAGAGCTGGGTGGGGGATGTATGCTTATAAACCCAGCTACTCAGGAAACTGAAGCAGGAGGTTGCAAGTTCAAGGGCATCCTGAACAACTTAATGAGACACTATTTTAAAATAAAAAATTTTAAAAAGGCAGGGGATGAAGCTCATGGCAGAGTGGCCCTGGGTCAATCCCCAGTATTGCCTCCCCCCAACAGCGTACTTATTCAACCCCTAATGTGAAAAAGCCATGAAAATATGGTAACTACAAAACTGTTTTCCTCTACTTTATTGCTCCAGGGCAATCCTGTGGGGTATTAGCCGAGGAGAACAAAAATAATCCCCCTGGGACACCAAGGTACATCAGGGGGATTATTTTTGCTTTCTTTGCTTAATCCAGTAACTTGATAATAACAGGCCATTACAGCAGAATTAGGAGTTGCACCACGTGAAATACTAAGACAGGCCCTTATTCCCACAGTTCAAGGATACTTAATGGTGTCCCCAAAGGGATCTTTTTTTTTTTTTGGGAAGATCATCAACCGACAGTAGGTAGTTTCCTTTAATAGGAGGCCTCAACTGTGGTGTGATTTGCTTCTGACACTAGCTTTTTCAGATGCTATGGGACAATGAAGTATTTCATGTAATGCCAAAATGAGACAGACTTTACTTAGATAGTGAAGACACAGTCTATTTATCTAAAATCCTGGCTTAACAAATTCTAAATGTATAGAAATTTGACGTTGACGGGTTCTAAAAACAATCACTAATAACCACCACCTATACCACCACAATCTGTGGGGTTTTTTTGGTACTGCAGATCAAACTTATGATTTTGAGGCAGGCAACAGAACCACTGAACTAAAACCTCCAGGCCGACTACCACAGTGTTTTGGGTCCAAGCCAGGTGGCAAGTCTCAGCCTGGTCCCTTGCTGCCAGGGTCCAGTTCATGTCAAATTCACATTATTTTTTTTTGAGACAGGGTCTTGGTTTGTAGTTCAGGCTGGCCCTGAACTCACTATGTAGCCCAGGCAAGCCTGGAACTCAGCAATACTCTTGCCTCTGCCTCTCGAGTGCTGGGATTACAGGCATGAGCCACCATGTCCAGCATTGTGGTATGTGGTACTGATTGCTGGTGGACGTGAGTCACCATACCTAGTATTGTTGCATGTGGTTACTGGGGATCAAACTCAGGACCCTGTGCTTACGAGGCAGGCACCAGAACCACTGAGCTAAATCTCCGGCCGCAGATTCTTTTTGTGCAAAGAAATATATCAAAGGCTTAAGTATGCACAGTACACAAAGTCTAGCTCCTAAATTTTGGCCCTGAATTTTTCCTAAAACCACAGAAGAAAGAGCAAATACACTGTGGTACCTGCTACCTAAGGTCCAGAATATACTGACCACAAAGTTTCATTTATTCAATGTATTATTAGGAAATTAGATACTCCATTTATATTGATCGCCAAAATAAGTGAAAACTATGAGGTGCCTAACTTTTATTTCTGAAAAGGACATGATCAAAGGGCATTTACTAGCTTCTTTTGCAAATATCTGCTGACCTGCAATTTAACCTTAACAGTGGGTAAATGTTTTCATGAACCCAAGTTTGTATTCCATTAAACAAAGGTTTTCACAGTAAGAAAAAAAGCTTTAAAATTTTTCTTTTTTAGTATACACTTCTGACAACTACATTCAATTAGGTAAGAAAACTGTTTTACTGGTTCCTATATTCTTCCCTACTTCTTTTGAATCAATCCATACCGCTCCCTCACTTCCGGGTGACCACAATCTTATTTTTTTTTGTTTTTTTGAGACAGGGTCTTGCTTTGTAGTTCAGGCTGGCCCTGAGCTCACTATGGTGCCCAGGCAAGCCTCCAACTCAGCAATCCTCCTGTCTCTGCCTCTCAAGTGTTGGGATTACAAGCGTGAGCCACAACGCCCGGCACTGTGGTATGTAGTTTTGATTGCTGGTGGGCATGAGTCTCCACACCCAGCATTGTATGTGGTTACTGGGGACTGAAGACCATTGCACCTGCGAGGCAGGTGCTGGAACCACTGAGCCAAATCTCCAGCCTACACAATCTTATTTTTTTAATTATTTATTTATTTATTTTTGAGTCAGGGTCTTGCTTTGTAGTTCAGGCTGGCTCTGAGTTCACTACGTAGTCCAGGCAAGCCTGGAACTCAGCAATCCTCCTGTCTCTGCCTCCCGAGTGCTGGGATTACAGGCG
Organism: Thryonomys swinderianus; assembly: GCA_004025085.1. Taxonomy (NCBI): domain Eukaryota; kingdom Metazoa; phylum Chordata; class Mammalia; order Rodentia; family Thryonomyidae; genus Thryonomys; species Thryonomys swinderianus. The sequence continues at coordinate 843 of PVIC010055123.1, read as the reverse complement.
TGAGCCACCACCCCCGGCACTGTGGTATGCTGTATTGATTGTTGGTGGGCGTGAGTCTCCACACCCAGCATTGTATGTGGTTACCGGGGATCAAACTCAGGACCTTGTGCTTGTGAGGCAGGCGCAGGAACCACTGAGCAAATCCTCCGGGCCCTACACAATCTTATTTTTGATTAAAAGACACATACAAGTTTTTTATAAAATGGAGTATTATTCTGCCATAAAGAATGACAAGTTTCATTCATTTATGTGCAAATGGATGGATACACCTTGAGGACACACTAATAAGTCAAATAAATAGATCACTGATATGTAAATACTGTATCTTCTCTTTGCTACGAGAACCTGTAGATGTAAATGACTTCTAGAATGTATGATAGATTTTGTAAAATAGGAAATATTCAAAGGGAATGAGGTGGGGGAACGTAATGAGGGTAAAGAATAAATATGATTTGGAAAGAAAAAGAAATAGCATGTATATAATAAGGGGTAGAGGGTTGTGGGTGGGTAGGGATATGGGTAAAAATGAGAATTAACGTTTGTCCTATACTGGTACAAATTCCCTGATGTTGAGTGTGAATGTACACTGTATATAAAATGTACCAATATTCAATTAAAAAAAAAAACAAACACAAGTGATACCAATGATACTACTGAGAAATTCTGTGTTTGGCCCTATAATAAAAAGTCATGTAGCTGGGCGTGGTGGCTCATGCCTGTAATCCCAGCACTCGGGAGACAGAGACAGGAGGATTGCTGAGTTCCAGGCTTGCCTGGACTACAGAGTGAGCTCAGAGCCAGCCTGAACTACAAAGCGAGACCCTGTCTCAAAAAAAAAAAAAA
>PVIC010055122.1:0-11323 GCA_004025085.1 Thryonomys swinderianus | reverse complement strand
TGTCTTTGATTGTTAGTAATTTTTCTAAGTTTACCATATTTATACGATAAATTTGGTCTGAACATTATCAACAAGGTTCACAGCACAAAGCAATCCTTAAATAATGCTCCCATTGAAAACACCCATCACACTTTGGAATAGTATTTAGCGAGCTACCAAAAGGTTGACAAAATAGTGTCAAATCCAAACCCATTTAAACATGGGAAAAAAGGACGGTATCATGAATTTAGACTAACAGTGCTATAGAGACTGACGAATGAAATTCTCCTACATTCTTTCCCTAAATATAGTATGCTTTAAAAATGGTAGTCATCTCTGTAAAAAATAAATAAATAAAATAAAATTAAAATAAAGGGAAAAAGCTTAAGAGAAACAGTTCATCACCTGGGCTCTACAAAAATGCGCTATGGGGGCCGGAGGGTTGGCTCAGTGGTTCCGGCGCCTGCCTCGCAAGCTGTAAGGACCTGAGTTCGATCCCCGGTGACCACATATAATGCTGGGCGTGGTGGCTCACGCCTGTCATCCCAGCACTCGGGAGGCAGAGACGGGAGGATTGCTGAGTTCGCGGCGGCTTGCCTGGGCACCATAGTGAGCTCAGGGCCAGCCTGAACTACAAAGCGAGACCCTGTCTCAAAAAGCAAAAAAAAAAAAAAAAAAAAATGCGCTATGGGTGACAGTGGGTTCCAATATCATGTACTCCCCACCCTTATTCCAACCATAGATTAGGTGGGTCGATTGAAATGTGTTCTAAGTGATAATGGCAAGTAAGATTTTGCTGTTATGTGTAGAGCAAATGTGAAATATTTAACGAATATTAGCACATTGGTACGGGTCATCTGGTACAGACTTAACATCATGAAGGAATCACACAGCAAAGCAGAGCCAGTCGACTCTAGAAACGGCCAGATCGACAGAGAGAGCAAGCGGGATGAAGCGCAGAGAGGACGCCCGGGGACCTGACGGCTCCCACTGGGTCCCAGGGCTTGACGATCTCACCAGCTCCCACAGCCCCAGGTCGGGGATCGAACCATTGACACAGCGTATTCAGGGGACACAAGGCACACACGCTGCACGAAACTGGAAGCGTCGTAGCTTGGCCGCACGTGCCCGAAACACACTCAGAGCGTTCAGCTGGCCTAAGTCAGCCCAGATCGTCGGACATGAGACCTTCTTCATCACAAAACGCTGACTGTCTCACGTCACTTTCTGAACTGGCTACCGCACAATGAGTCTTAGCTGGTTATTCTCTGACTGCTTGGCAGACCGGGGGCTACAGCTACTGCCGCTGCCTGGCGTTGTTGCTGGCTGGGGAAAAGGTCCAGAATGTGAGATATAGTTCTCTACTGAATATGCATCACCTTGGCGACATGCTAAAGCTGAAAACTCATAAACTGAATCATTATTAAGTACAGCACCATCTGTATTTTTCTTTCTGTGCTGTCTGGAATGGACACCCCTTCTGTTCCATCTGTTCAGAAATTTAGAGCTTTCAATGGGCAGCCTTTTTCCTGGCACCCCAGGCGGGCACTGTTACAACTTAAGAAGCAGAGGCGAGCAGGAGTGAGCTTGCCAGGACAGAGGAGGTTTGCCCAGACCGGCCCGTCTGAACAAACAGTTGAAGACAACAATCAAATCACCGTTATAATTGAATGGCCTGAGTCCTAGTTGGACTTGCAAGTTCTGATGCTTTTCCAGGCCCTGTCACAACAGCCCCAAGGTCCAGCTTTTCTACAAGTAATAGCGTTGAGCCCCGCTGTCTAGGCTGCTCAGAGCTTTGTCAGGATGCTTGCTCCAGAAAACCTGCCTCTCCTGCTCCCTTCCGCGTCTATCAGCTCCATCTGCCCACGATCCGTTTTATTTGTCCCACTTTGGGACACTTCACGGTCAACATAAAAAATGGAGCTCAATTTCCTTTCAACTAAAACAAACTCTTATCCCCCAGTTTCATTCTACCACGTACCTCACTCTACATGTCACCAGGCTTCCCCCACCAGCACCCACTGAAGTTATTCTCCTAAGTGCCGGTGCCAAAGACAGCATCCAGTCCTCTCTCCTTTTCACCCTGGCACTTCTCTTTCGACTTGATCCGTCGTTTTTCCCCTAGAGTCCCACGCCTGGCTCTGCTGGCTCCCAGCTCCTGGTCAGCTTTTCTTTCTCCACCTGCCCATTCCAAGTCGATGCCCCCAAGAGGTGAATCCCAGCCGTCTGCTCCATAAACCTGCTCACACATGGCCCAGGCACAGCTGCGGGTCTGGTTTACAATTCCGAACATTTCCATCCAATCTGAGACTCAGACTCCCAGCGACCTAAGAGCATCTCAGTCTCCCATCTACCTGGAAGTTCAAACTCAATATATTCTGTGTCTCAATTTCTTCTCAGTATAGTCATTAAATTCACTTAATAAGTATGTACTGAGTTTGTCTGTGCTAAGCATTTTCTAGGTACAACAGTGAAATCAACGGGAAAAACATAGGCTTATACTCTTAAGGTATTCCGTCTATTTAAGTTACATCCTAATCAGGATCTTAACTCATAGTATTTTAAGGTAATTTACATGAATACATATTGATTAGCTGCACAGCAATGCAGGTACCACAATTTCTTTCACCAAGTTCGTGTACGCATTAGCACGTCTATAGAATCAATTAGGAGTGTTAGATCTGAGATTGTGCATATCTGCAATGTTTTTAGAATTATTTTCCAAACATGTCGCACTGATTTTAATTGCATCAGTAAGCTTCGAGAACACCTGTTTCCTTACAACTTTGATAGCACAGATATCAAAAATTTTTCTTATCTGATTTATCAAGTATTTTCACAGAAATTAGCTATCACTTTGCTTAAAATATCTTTGGAAATAATCCATTTTTTTCCTCTGGTTGATTTTAAGGTGTTGTGTTTGTCTTTGATGTTTTATAGTTTTACTATAAAATTGGAAGGTGTGATTTCCTTTTTATTCGCCTGCTTGATGTTTTATGGATCTGTGAATGCATGACATTCATTAGTTATGGAAAATTCCCAGCCACTCCATATTTGAGCAGTGCATTTTCATCATTTCCTCAGACTGAAACATTAAATATGCACTCAGCACTTGATGGGTGCTTTTTTCCCATTATACTTAGGAGCCAAAAGTGTGGAACAGATATATCAAGGGATGTAGGTGAAACAGCTAGAACCATCAGGACCAAACCAGATCCCCAAAAGCCTAGGAAGTTCAATCACATTATCATATACTTACTTTATGCCATGTCATTGACATGAACTGTCTCATTTAATTTTTGTAACAATTCAAAGAAGGAAGACTTATTCACTCGTTTTATGGATGCGGAGCTAGAAGCTTAGCACTGAGGCTGCTCAAGGTCACACACCTGGTAGGCCACGGCCCTACAACCGCAGCACAGTTATCTAACTCAAAGCTGTAGTTTTTCCCCTTTGCTGAACTTCAGCGTCCAGGGGCCGCCCCCGCGGGGGAAGACTCACCCTCCTGACGCAGCACACCTTGAGCAGCTCTGGCTGTAGGTGTTTGGATGTGAAATAAGCAGCTACAAAAAGTCATAACATGCCATAAAAATTCAAACTATTGCTGGGCGTGGTGGCTCACGCCTGTCATCCCAGCTCTCGGGAGGCAGAGGCAGGAGGATTGCTGAGTTCGAGGCTTGCCTGGGCTACAGAGTGAGCTCAGAGCCAGCCTGAAATACAAAGCGAGACCCTGTCTCAAAAAAAAAAAAAAATTCAAGCTATCACTTATTATCAGTAACTACACCTGATGCTGTCCTGCTCTGAAATCTAAAGCAAAGATTTTCTTTCTAAGATAATCCTCAAAATTATAGTCATTCTACAACACATGACTTACTTGACTTTCATACAATAACCAAATGCCTTCTCTTTCCTTAAAAACATTAAAAAGCCTAAGAACTTCTAAGACATTGCATCACTTCTTGATTGAAATCCCAGAATTCTGCATAATACATCCAGACGATTTTAATCTGGAAAAGTATCCATGCAGATGATATCCACAAATCTCCTGATTCTTAAATGAAATGACTTCCAAGTGAATCCTTTAGTCCCTCATTGTAATTAGAGCTACCACGAGATAGATATTCCTGAAAAACCAACCTGTCTGTAAAATGCACCGCAAAGTAGGAGACTGAATTCAACAGCTAGAGGAATAATTTGCTTATCCGTTTTAATGTGTGATGTTATATATGATATAATTAATTTATACAAAAGATATACGTAAGTATCCAAACACACTTCCCATGAATGATAACCGTTGCTTAGATACAGCCCGTTAGCCCTTACCCAAAGGACCCGTGGACACCTCTAACTAGGTGCGATAAAATCACATGTACAGCATTCTCGCTTCCCATTTGTGGTGGCAGAAGCCCCTGGGTTCAGGCTAATAACTGTCTCTACAGTGAAAAGAATGAGAATGCAAGAACTCTGTTATCTTCCACTGCAAAGATGGGAAGAACAGCAGCGAAGCGTCTCCTGACCTGTCCGGCTCTTGCCCACTCACTCCTTCCCTCTGTCCCTCTGGAGACACTCAGTTGGGCTCCGAGGACCCTTCTTTTCTCAGTGCATTCTCAAGCCCGGACAGAGAAAGGGGGTCTCCCACTCGGAGGACGGTCTCAGGGCCTTGGGCCGCCGCCGGCTCGGCCCCGCGGCTCCCAGCCCGCTCGCAGACCCTGCCACGGACACAGGAAACAGGATGATTCCTAGTCGGTCAGCTCAGATCCGCAGTTGTTCTCAAAACTGCGCAACATTCTTTCAAGTGAACATCAGTTGAGAACACTCTTTTGGACTTCAGGAGGAAAAGAATCAATATCAGCTATTAAAGAGGATTTTGACTTTTAAAGAGATACCTGATTGAAGAACAGAACAGCGTGACCTCATTGCTATGTAATGTCGTGTTAAACGCAATCAGTCACGTTCATAGAAACAATTCAAAAAGAAATGTCCCAATTACAAAATGAATATTGTACAATCCTGTCATTTGTCTTGATAATCAACAGCAGGATTCATTCGGAATTCCAAAAATATCTGCTAGGTATGTACTATGTGCAAGACACTAAAAACGAACTTACTATATTTAATATTTACATGAGGTTATACTTCTAATCAGCTTGATTCATATTTCTAAGACCACAACAATATTTCTATGAGGGGAAAAAACCTGAGAACTTCTACAGTACTGCATCCTTTCTTAATTGAAATCCCAGAATTCAAAGACGACTTCTTACGAAATAAACTATGAAAAGGTAAACCATGTAAACATCCCTTCTCAGTCATTCAAAAAAAGCTCCCTCAGAAATAGCTAATAGTTCCTCTAAATTACAAATAGTATGTGTGAAACTAAATGTGAGCATCTTGATTACGGGACTAAATGAAACCAAAGCAAATGTCTTTTAAATTAGCAGGATCCCAAATGCAATGGAATTTATAGATACATATGTTGATCAATTTTACATTCCCAGAAGTCATACATCACACAATAAAAGCCCGATATATCACGCCAATCACATAGAACGCTCCCAAATTAACAACCAATTTATTTCAGTGTTGCAAGGTCATGGAAAAATACTAGTAACTAACCCTCTGTTGGAACCACCCAATGAGTTTAATTATAGACTCATCTATAATGAAGACTCTCGACATCAAATACTTGCTTGGAAATCTCCTCAGCACACTCTAGAGACCTTGAAAACAAATAAGGTAGTTGATTTTTGCAAAGCTACTTACAGTAGAAATTCCTTTTTGCTCGTGGGTTCATCATTTGGTGATGTTTTCATCAGGAGTCATCGTGCTTTTGATCTTTAATGCCGTCCTTCCTCCAAGCTTTCTTGCCCGTAATTTCCAAAACAGAGCCACTTGGACTAACAAGCCACCGTCCCATACTGTTTCCTCTTTTGTGTGAATGTTACCCTGTCGATCGGTTTCCTGTCCAAAAACACTCAAAATGAACAAATGCTGCTGTATGCAAGTGGAATGTGCTACTCCAATCCTCTGTTTTTGCAGTCTGGTTCAGGAAGAAATTCCCTGATTAAAGTGAGGAATCATATCTCAGTGGTTCCAGAGAACTTAAAAGACAGAAGTTTCTTCCTTGTGAATGAGCGTATCGAAGTGGCCATGGTCCTTTGCTGTCACCAGCTTGTGGCTCAAGCGCTGTTCAGACACGAAGCATCCGTGTACTGTGTGCGGGATGGGAGAGAGACCCTCCCAATCGCCACAGTAACAGAATCCCAACTATATTTTCAAATCAGGCTTAGTGTGCTTTGAAGTACATAATGCTTTCCATTCCTGAAAGGACAAAGAGATCTCCATTGTCAAAGTTTATTTTTAAGCTCATGTGCTTGCTAAGTGCAGTGGCAAACCGACTTGCTGTGCCTGTAGAGCCATTGCTGGAATCTATTAATGTAAACAGATGCATCACTGGCCAAGTGCCACTTGGGCTTTTATTTCTTTCTTTTGGCCTTATCTAAACTGCATTGATTGTCGTTTTTAAAGTACGGATGTTATCAATTTTCTGAACTTGCTTCTTTTAATTGTATCAGCACAGAAGCGTTGTAAGCAAAGCAAATAAGAGGATGATTTCAAGTAGCTTTTGCTGAGATAAGAAAGTTAGTAATTTAAGTAGATTCTGTTTCTGGAAGGAGGTTGAGGGACATTTGGAGACAGTGAAAATGACAACAAATTTAAATAAGGTAGTGAAAGATAAAGAACAAAGGAGAGAAGAGAGGAGAAAAGGATCAAATGAACAAAAGACAGAAAGAGAGAGAGAGAGAGATGTCTTGACTCTTCTGAACAATTCTTAACATATTTTCTTACTGTTGGGAAAGCAAATTTCTCTGGTTTGTATAACCCCCTACCGGTCTGCTCAACCCACCAAAATTAGTCCACATGTCCTCTAATACCAGACTAAGACTTGTGGAAACACATTATTGCTCTATTACAGCCATAACAAAATACAGCTGAGCAGAGAGCATTAGGTGGTAGGGTGACCCTGAGGTAATACAATCTGCAGGATGGAATTTCAAGCCCAAATTTTAAACATCTGGTTTTGATATGGTAATAAATGTGATAATATACATTAAACACCAGTGTTCAAGTAACATAATCCTTCCATCTGGCTGAAGCAATGCATGCTTTTCAAATTATACAAGAGATAGGTAGACAGATAAGCAGACAGACACTTATCTTTGTGCGCAGACAAAAATGACTCTCTTGTGTGCAAGCACACACGTGCACACACACACAACATTAGCACATGCACTGCCAATTGTATTTTCTAAAACAAAGACTGGTTTTTCACCAAGTAACGCCTGTGCTCCTTTTCTTTTGCACACCTTTTGCTTGAGTGCACTAGTTTGCAGGAGACTTGGCTTAGGTGGAGGGAAATGGAAAAGGAATGTGAAAAATAATCACATTAATTGGTCCAGACAGAGACTTGAACCCTTGACCCGGGCTTCATTAGTCCCACCTCGTGCTTTCATCTGATGAAGTGCTCAGCCACCAGCAACCTGGAAAATAAAATAAATCAGATTATCCTTAGCCTGTTAAAACTTCATGGGAAAGAGTCTCTGTATTTCGATTTCAAATATTACTGTACTATTAGCCATCCAGTAATTCGGTGCTACACATAGTTACTGGAATGCTGAAGTACAATGCCTTTCAATTAGCACTTCAGAATTAGACCAGTTGGTGGAAAAGTACTAACCCATGATCTTTTCTATGTGAAAATGAAAGGCAGACAGAGTGCCCTGTGGGGAGGAGAGGTGTGCAGACCGGAATACAGAGGCGTGAGGTGTGCCAGAAGAGGTGTGCCACTGCGGAATGCCAAGTGGCGGTAAAGCTGGCCTTTGAGAGCTCACAGTGAGTCCAGTGTTGGTTGAGGGCGTACGGGGCACAGAGAGGGAGCTTATATGGTGTTGTGTTGTATAACCCATTTCCGTTTATCAAGTGTTTGTGGTGCCCCAGGCCCTGTGCTAACAGCTTCATTTTATATTTTGCATACAATCATACAAACACATACAAAGTAAAGAGGGAGTAAAGGTGAGGAGGTCCTTCATGATTTGGGCAAGACTAAGGCTGATGTCCGGACCGCGTTTGGGGAGAACTGGAATTTGTTCAGCAGACAACAGGTGTGGGGATATTCCAGGCGGTAGGGCCATCACACACCTCGGTGAACGGAGGGCCGCGACAGGATTCTGAAAAAGATATTGAAGGCACTTACTGTATGCTAGAATTCCAGCAGAACTTTGAAGAAAAACAAAAAAGGCAGGGAAAGGTGGTCCTGGTGTGTCTCCCTAAGCAACACGTGAACTACCTGGGGAGCAGCCGGTGGCCCCCCTCGGTGCCCCCAGAGGGCCAGGCGGTCATGAGGGCACCGAGCCGCGCAGCCCGCGACCCGCAGCAAGGGGGCAGGAGCGCACCCTGCTCTGGCAGAATTCTGTTCCTGCTCCCAGCGAGAGCCCTGCTCACAGCACTTTCGAGCCTCAAGAATATTCAAGATTTATTCCTCCTGATGTTCAAAGCTTCATGAGTCAGGTGAATGGTATTCGAAAAAGCTGGCACAAAATAAAAACCCCAAGTGCTCTCTCCTGGTCTGAGCCAGACCCAAACCTTTTCAAAGGCGTGAAAACATGCAGCCGCATCGGCTCGGTTTCTCTTGCCTGGGCTCCCTCCTTCCTGGTGCTGGCCAGCACCACACACGAGTCTTGCGACATGAACCATTTCCGCGGAATTTTAAGTTCTGCCAAAAACAAGAGGGATTGGAAATTTCGTGAGAATGGTTATTCTTAGGAGATTTCCATCCCAGATTTCTAGCTCCTGTGGCTCAGATAAGCATCTAAAACACACTGCCAAACCTCCTGAGGTCCCCTAACGCCCTTCTTTCCCCTCACATTTCTGTGGAAAGACCTCAAAGTAACAGTAAATGCAAGGGTTTGTCGGAAATGTCCTCTGCCTGCCAGCCCAAGATCTCCTTACCTATGCGGCCATGGGTCTGGAACGCCGCTTACAACACAAACAGTGGGCTGGAATGTGCCCAGAACATGTTCAATTTTTAGATGAGACATATTTACATTCTTCCAAATCAAAACAACCTACCCCAAAGCAACCCTTCAATTATTTTCTTCTGGACAACTTCAAAATACAGTAAGAATAATTTCTTGGCATAGTGTCAAGCTTTTCTGATAGCTTATTTTGTGTGTGTGTGTGTGTGTGTGTAAGATCTATCATGCCTACAATCCAAGTCTTAGTCATTAGAAAAACAGTGTCGATTAGTCAGTCCTATGGAACTCACCTGCTCCAAAACCTAGTGTCCTAAAACAGTAAGTATTAAGTGTATTGTTTTATTATTTATTTATTAAATATGTATTACTGTTGACTGTTCTGTGCGCTGAGATGACAATTCTAGTCTCCTCCGGGCTCACTGAAGAAGACAATTGCTTTGGGTAGGTAGAAGATGATCTTAACTGGCTTCTTTAACTTGAGGATCCAGTGACTCCAGGCTGAAAGAGCCTTAAGAGTAACAATTCAATTCTCCTCTTGCGTCTCGCAGGTGTACACTGTTTTGCATATACCAAGATCATCAAAGGTAACAAACTGGAACTACAGAAGCATCACTTAAAGCGTCAGTTTGAGTCTGTGTGTACAAGTCACCTTGGCCCAAGGAGCTACAAGGTCAAACTCAGCGTCAGCGTGGGATGACAGTCACTCCCGAAGGAAGATGGGAATGGAAAACAGGAGCTGTTCGTGCCGCCGACCTACCTACCGCCGGAGCATTGAGCGTGAGAAGCCAGCGTGGTCAGTCACCTCGACGAACCTCAGACAATATCGCGGCCTTCCACCGGCGGAGTTCGCTTCCAGCACCGACAAAAGAAGGGAGCCGGACCCCAGACTGAAGCGGGTGGGAAATGTCCCAAGAAAGTACGGGCAAAACGCTGAAATGTGGTGCTGTGTTCGAAGCTGAGCTGGCCACACGGTCAGAGACAGAGAAGATGAACAACACACAGAGAGGGGCCCATGAAACCACCGACCGCGGTGGTTGCAAAGCTGACAAAGGCGAGTAGAAATTTCCAAGATGGGTGATACCTCCGTGGAGCGATTTGAGTGACGGCTGTTGCTTGGGTAGGACCACACCACAAAAGCGGTAGCTACAGGAGAAGCCACGACTTGATACACAGAAGTGGTGAGAAAGAGGCGACAGGAGCGCTCCATGGGGCTCGAGTTAGGGTTGGGGGCTGGGTTAGGGGCCGAGGGTGCCCTGGCTTCTCATCTCCAGCCCATGGTTTCCCCGAAGCACCGGGTGCCAGCTATGTCAAGGCCTCAGAATTTTAGAAAGAAAGCTGAAATTTTATGCAGTATTTCCTGATCTTTAAAACACTTTGAAAAACATCTGCAGGTGTGATTTCCCCACCAGCCACCCATGAGACCCCATCCTAAATAAACTCTGAATTCGTGTGCTTGGGACTTACTCAACAAATTAAAACAAATGCATTCTGGTGAGCACATAACCAATTAGCACAGAAATAATTGGATCACTCCAGATTACCAAACACACAGCTAAAGGGCTCCTGAAAGCATCATTTCCCAGTTTTATCTCCCCCAGAACTCTTCCATTCTTCCTACACAACACTCAAGGGTACTTCCAGAACCCACCTCGAAGTGAGCTGCCTTGCTCTTCAAATCAACTTCCTTCTGACATTTTATTACATAATAATTTTCTGCTTATGAGTATATTGGTTTCACAATTTTACTTTGAGCTTATTCGTTACTGATTTTTAGAACGCAGTCTCTTTTATTTGTTCCCCACAGATCCCTTCCATGGTTTGTAGAAAATTTATTTATGACTCCGTACATGTAATCCTCCATTCAGGATTCAAGTTTGCTGGTTCCTCTCCTCCCGCTATGTGCACTGTGGGTCCCATGGCTCTTTTCCTTTACCCTGTGGAGAGCCTGCAGGGAAGCTCTGTGCACCCCAAGAATCTTTTTCTGCCTTGGAAGGCCTACCTTCCTGGGCATCTTGAAGACAATTTTTGGATGTTCAACCTATCAATTTCCAGAAAAGCATGATTTCATTGCCTTGATTTTAATCCAAGGGCAGAGAGAAGTTGTAAAGATAGCTCTCTTTAGCTTCCCACATCAGGGCTTCTAAATGGATGTTTATTACTCTGTTTTAGGACTTTTAGTTGACTCTAAGTATATACAGTCATTCCAAATCTTGACATATTTTATGATCTATTTTACACGTGTTTACACATACTTCTTTTCCTTCTTTGATGCAGAGATGGGAAGGTGTCCTATGCACCGTTACACCATC